>CM019148.1:220404809-220419711 GCA_009733165.1 Naja naja
CAATCAAGTCCAGCCCCTCTGTTGGCTCTTATCTAGCACCAATTTAGTGCTGGCTGTTAGTTGACTAAATTCCTGTGTATAGCATGAGTAATAAATCAGCTTGACTGGAACTTAACATGTGGTCTTGCTTCTTCACACCTGACAGCTGGCTTTTTTGTGGATTGTCTCAGCATAAGAACACTGCCAGTCATCTCCAAACCCTCTGACATGGCCTCCAAGAGTTTTCTCAAAAGCTAGCACTGTTTTCATTTTAAATGTATACTAAATAAATTTGAAGAAATCACATTAATTACATGCTAACTTAATTTCAGTTTGCTTTGACTCCATTTTCTGTTTGCAAAGCAATGGTTTACTACAGTTGTAATGAGTTCTAGCTGTATGTTCCATTTATTTATTTATTTATTATTTATTTATTAATTCAACTTATATGCCGCCCCCTCTCCGAAGGACTCAGGGCAGCTCACAGCTAAAATACAATACTAACAATAATTACCTAAAATTATATTAAACAAATTGTAAGCTGAATTAACATTAAAACCCCAAAATTAAAATAAACAAACCCCAAAGAGTCAGCACAGCCCAGATTGTAAAAACAGCCAGGTTTTTAACTCGTGGCGGAAGGTGCGGAGATCGGGAGCCAGCCAGAGCTCCAGCGGAAGAAGATTCCATAAAGTGGGGGCCGCCACAGAGTAGGCCCTCCCCCGGGTCCCCGCCAGGCGACATTGAGTCGCGGACGGCACCCTGAGGAGACCCCGTCTGTGCCCGTACAGGGCGGTTGGTACTTGATGCTGGGAGGAGTCGTTCTCGTAAATATCCTGGACCCATGCCATGTAGGACTTTGAATGTTAACACCAAAACAGAATCTCACCTGGAGGGCAACCGAAGCCAATGCAGGCGGCAGGAGGGGTGTGATATGGGAGTATCGGGGGCTCCCATCACTACCGCGTGGCATTCTGCACCAGCTTGAAGCCTCCGAGTGGTATGCAAGGGCAGTCCTAAATAGAGAGCGCATTACAGTAGTCCAGTCGGGAGACAGCGAGCACCTGGTGATTGTGCACAGGGCATCCCGGTCCAGATATGGAAACTAGCGGCGAACCAGCGGACCTGGGCAAAGGCCCCTGGCCATGGCTCCCACCTGCTCCTCCAACTTGAGCCATGAATCCAGGAGGACCCCAGATTCCGTGCCCTGTCCATGGGGGTAACACCTCCTCCCCATGACCAAAGATGGAACCTCGAACTGGACCGGGATGTCGGTATGCACAACCACTCTGTCTGGCTGGGTTGAGTTGAAGCATGTTCCTGTCCATCCAGATCCACCGCTTCCAAACAACGGGACATCAGAGAGCATCACTGATGTGGTCGGGGTGGAGATGTATAACTGCGTATCATCAGCATACTGATGATAGCTCACCCAAAACCACGGATGATCTCACCCAGCGGCTTCATATAAATGTTGAACAAGAGGTGAGAGGACAGACCCTGAGGTACCCCACAAGTGAGAGACCTGGAGTCGACCTCTGCCCCCTGCCAACACTGTTTGCAAGCGTCCGAGAGGTAGGAGGAGAACCACTGTAGACAGTGCCTCCCACTCCCAACCCCGAACGCAACAGGATACCATGGTCGATGGTATCAAAAGCGCTGAGAGGTCTAAAGGACCAGGACAGAGGAAAACCCCGTCCCGAGCCCTAGAGAGATCATCAATCAGCAGCGACCAATGCTGTCTCCGTGCTGTACCGGGTCGGAAGCCGATTGAGTACGGATCCAGGTAGTCCACTTCCTCCAGGAAAAGTGACAATTGCTGGGCCATCACACTCTCAACAACCTTCGCTAAAAGCGAAGGTTGGAGACTGGGCGAAAGTTGTTCAACACGGCTGGGTCCAGGGCAGGCTTCTTCAGAAGGGGCCTCACCACCGCCTCTTTCAAGGTGGCAGGGAACAGCCCTCTCCTTAATGAAGCATTGACCACTGCCGGAGCCAGCCCGTGACCTCCCTGGAGGCATAAACCAACCAGGAAGGGCACGGGTCCAATAAACATGTGGTGCAACTCAGCCGCATGATCCTGTCCACTTCATCCTCAGAAACAGGATCGAACTCAGTCCAGATCACATTAGCCAGACTGCTCACCTCCCTTCCTCAGACCACTGCAAGTCCGAGCAACCCTTCCCGATCCGAGCAATTTTATCCTGCAGATACAGACCAAATTCCTCAGCTCTGCCCCAGAGGTCCACCACCTCCCCAACTGTAAGAGGAACAGGCAACCCCAAACAGGGCGCTGGCGGTTATCTGCGGATGCTATGGGGAGAAGAATCTCCTTGCTGCCCCCACAGCTACCAGGTAAGTCCTAATATGGGCTCTCAACTGGGCTCGGTCGGATCCAGAGCCTACTCTCTAGTCCACCTACTCTCTAGTCCCCTTCTACGATGCTTCATCTCCCGGAGCTCCTCGGTGTACCAGGGAGCTGACCGGGATCTGCGCCGAGTAAGGGAACGCATGGGGACAACCCTGTCAAGAGCCCCCGTGGCCGACTGTTGTCAGGTATGAACCCATTTGTGGGTTTCATCCCACCAAGTTTCCGAAATGGCAACAATATCGTATCCTCCCTCATTTACCTGAATTTCTAATTCACCCCGTTTATTGCTCATACTCTGTGCATTGGTGTATAGACATTTGAGTCCTTTTTGACTGACCTTGTGTTAATTTATTTTCTACATAACCTGTGTGCTGCCTGAGTTCCCCTTCTTCCTTACCTCCTGTTTGACTGATGCACTGTTAACTTCACTGTTAGCAGGGTCCCTTCCAACTCTGTTATTCTAAATTCTAAGTTTTCTATACTGTAGCCTATATGTATTTTCTGTAGGTTAAGTATCGCATGGCTGGGGAGGCAGCTAGAACCGACTGCCACATTGACGAGAAAGCAAGAGACATTGAACATGCAAAGAAAGTTTCTCAGCAAGTCAGCAAGGTAAGTTATCCTGTGATGTAGAAATCATTGAGATTTGTAAAAAAAACCTTAGGTGGTGCTTATGCAATTCAAATGGTTTGTTTTTGGAAAAATTATGGGAGGAACCTGTTATTCTCCCTGAAACTGTAATTTTACCATGATGTGGCTTAATTTTGAAGGAATTGATATACCTGATACATCCAAGCTGTAGGTAGACTATGATAATACCTGTGCTGATCAGTGGTGGGATTCAATTTTTTTTACTACCGGTTCTGTGGGCGTGGCTTGGTGGGCGTGGCAGGGGAAGGATACCGTAAAATCTCCAGTCAGAGGTGGTATTGGCTGGTTCTCCAAACTACTCAAAATGTCAGCTACTGGTTCTCCAGAACTGGTCAGAACCTGCTGAATACCACCTCTGGTGCTGATCCTCCCTATTCTAAATAACATAAACCACACATTTCACACAAGGGATTGTCTTGAAATGTTTGTCTCAGTATAGTCGCTTCCTGTCTTCCTGGCACTAAACTGTTAGTATCAGCTATTGTGACCAAAACATTCTTCCATTGTCCTACAAAATGAAGCAAGGACACAATCAACAACCTTGGTTATTAGGCTGGACACAGGAGATATGACTCATCTGTTTATTACTGGAGAAATGATTTAAGAAGGACAGAATGTCTTTTTAGCAAATTCTCATTTATTCAGTTAGGTGAATGAATACAGTAAATCGCCTTTTGAGGCTGCCTACCTTCACAGAACAGCTTAACATAGTAGAAATTTGAATTTAAACAGTAATTTTGAAGAATCAAGGCTAGGCAATTATGTATAAAACATGTCAAGGAACATTGAGATGTTCAGAATCAGTACAGGAAAGAGAAGGATTTGCAACTATCCTGGCAAGTGAATTTGATTATTGTTGGACTTTATGAAGAAACAGACTTAAAAAAGGAGTTTCTTTACAGTTCCTTTAGCCAATGTGGTATTTTTTTTTTGTCATTATAGGTTTTATACAAACAGAACTGGGAAGAAAATAAGGAAAAGTACTTGCTTCCTCCTGATGCTCCTGAGCTTGTTCATGCCATAAAAAATACAGCCTTATTCAGTAAGGTAGGTGTACTTCTGGTTAGAAGAATCTGTGATCCTTTCCTATGTAACTCGTGCTACTTTCCAGCCTGGGCCTAATGAGTTTTATGGTTACTTTTTCCTCAGAAACCTTACATTGAAGAGTGGGAAGCAGACAAGTCCCTCTTCTATCCTTATGATGACAGTCCTGAACTTAGGAGAGTTGCAAAGGCACAAAAGGCCCTCAGTGATGTAAGTAACAGGGAAAGAGCAAATTCTTGGTTTTTTCCTTGAAAATGTTTCATTTCTCATCCAAGAAGAAGCAGAGGTTGTATTCAGCCATTCTGACCGATTCTGGCATACCAGTAGCAGAAATTTTGAGTAGTTCAGAGAACCAGCAAATACCACCTCTGGCTGAGCCCACCCACGCGCCCTGCTCTTTCCTGTCCTATATTTCCTTGGTTTTTAGTTCAGCTGATTTGCATGGCAGAGCAGATTGCCGGGCCTCAGCTGAGCTAAAAAACAGCTCACCTCACTAGTGCTGACACAGAGGCCGGTTTCTGAGTGAACTCGCAAAGTGTGCTTTCATAGAACTAGTAGGAAAGAATTTGGAAACCCACTGAGAAGAAGCAAAACATTTTCAATGAAAACCAAGTGTGATGACTCGGGTGTGGCACAAAAGCAACAAAGTAATAAAAGTAGATAAAGTCCCTTTAATACCTCCAACTTGGCTCCCAATGTCCAGTTATCATCAGCTGGAGAAAAACTCTCCCAAGAATAGTCTTTAAAGGGAAGAAATTCAGTCCGAACCCAAAATAAATATAGATTATATATAAAAACCAACACAAACCATGCTGCAGCAATTGAGACAGGGCAGGATAAGGAATTGCAGACTTCCAAAAGATAGCGAAACACACATAGTTAGGAGGACGCCAGAACCCAGATAAGCCTCTACAAACAGAGATAATGCACACTTTGCTTCCAGCAACTTTGCTGTGTGTAGTTTGCCTTTTTAAACAGTTTTCCCAGCTGCAGCTAATGAAGGGGATCAGGGCCCTTTCCTCCCCCCTAAACCATGTAACTCATGTTGTTCCCTTCTCCATTCCTCCCTGCATGCCCTAGGATGAAGAGGGGGGTGGCCCTGAGACTTCCTCTGAATGCCCAGCCAGACTGTGTCCTTCCCCAGTTTCTTCCACAGCCACTGAAGCCACACTCTCATTCCCTGTCAGCTGCTTGACCTCCCCCTCAGAATCAGATTCCAACAGGGGCATGACACCAAGAAACTCCAGTTGCTTTTTGGGAAAGCTCATTTGGGACAACCATGACCTGGATGATTGAGAATTTCCATAGACATTTGGGAAAGGGCACCTAAGAGTGATGGATTAGAAGAATCTAGATTTGCATCAGTATGTTGTTTAGTGGGTAAACAATGTTCAGAAGCTGACCAATCTGGAAAGGGCTTTTGCAAGAATGAAATAGAAGGCTGTATGTGGCACATTGTCTTGCCCTTTGGCACGGTCTCCGTCACGGTCACAGCAACTAGTGGGATGGATAGTGCATTGAAGGTGATGGAGACTGGAGTGGGATGGATAGTGCATTGAAGGTGATGGAGAAGAAATCTCTGGCAGCACTCAGTTGACATTGGCTGATGGCAAAAGCCTAGCAGAATTGAACCTGAGTTAGGGCTTGAATGGGGACCTACAAGGACGTTCCAGAACTGTAGGTTAGACAAAAGTAAAAAAAAAACTGGAATGAAGGTGACAGCAAGTCATTTCTCTATGCTGCCAAGAAAATTAGAAGAATATACCGTGTTTCCCCGAAAATAAGACACTGTCTTATATTTTTTTTGGCTCCCAAAAACACACTAGGTCTTATTTTCGGGGTAGGTCTTATATATTTATGGTGCCAAATAGTGGGTGTGAGTGTGTGTGTGGGGGTGTTTCGCGGGTGCACGGTTACTCCCTGAAAAGTCTTCCTGGAACTGGAGATTTACACTAGGTCTTATTTTCAGGGTAGGTCTTATATTAGGGCAGGTTTAGAAAATAGTGCTAGGTCTTACTTTGGGTAGGTCTTATTTTCGGGAAACACGGTAGTTACTAAGAACTGAGACTTATTTGAAGGAATGAAGGCAAGAATGTTCCCATTTTGGAAAGTATATATTCCAAACACCAGAGCCATTAAAATCAATAGCCCATTAAAATAAATGGTGCAGTAGAAACTTTCCACACTGACTCTTAATTTATTAGCTTCTATAAAGATGGCTAATTCGTTGTAGTAAAGAGCAAATTTTACCACCTAGCATGCCTAAAGCCAAGCGAATTGAGCAGTTGCTTCCTCTGATTATCTTGTTCTATTCCTGGTATAAAATCCTACAATAACTATGCTAAATTAACAGAGGCATATTCTGCTTCCATGAAAATTAACTCCTATTGAGACGGGTTGCAAGAATAAATATGCTTGATTAAATGATCAGCCCTCTCCTTTTCCTGACGATTTCAGATTGTTTACAAAAAAGGCCACGATGAGCAGAAATCGAAGTACACTCCTGTGCCTGACCCACCTGATGTGGAGCTTGCCAAAAGTTACTCGACAGCTCAGTGATGTGAGTATTTTGTGACAGAATTCATTATAATATATTCACCTGAGGACAGTAATTAAGGATCTGTAAAGTATCTTACAAGGAGGGGAAAATATCAGTGCCTTTTACAGGTGAATCTTGACCAGAGGTGGTATTCAGCCGGTTTGGACCGGTTCTGGTGTACTGGTAGTAGAAATTTTGAGTAGTTTGGAGAACCAGCAAATACCACCTCTCGCTGGCCCCACCCACCCACCCATGCTGTTGCCTTTCCTATATTCCCTTGCTTTTTAGCTCAGCTGATTCGCACGGCAGAGCGGATTGCCGTGCCTCAGCTGTGCCAAAAAACAGCTGAGGTCACCAGTGTTGACACAGTGGTTGGTCTTTGAGCCTTGCGTGTGCATGCAAAGCGCGCGTTAGGCGCGTGTTTAAATAGAACTAGTAGGAAAAAATTTGGAAACCTACCAGTGATCTTGACCCTTGTCATCCCAATCATTCTGCAATAATGCTTCTCCTTCCCATTCTACGTGTATTAACATAAAGATAATTAACCAATACATTGCTTATTATTGATAGATTGATAACTATGTTTTACTCATTCCCTTTTTATGTCTCTAAGAAGCTTTCAAAGTTTTGAATAGAATAGAATCCAATTTAGAGTTGTTTTAAGCTTCCTCTTAAACCATAGTAAGGATTGAGTTGCTTTATCAAGGAGATGAGAGGCCATTAATAATAAATAAATAAACGAATTTATGCAACCTAAGTTCCAACAGGAAGCTGTTTAATGATTTGAGGCCAATAACTGAAATATAAGTGTGCCAGGGCCTGTCAGGGCCCAATGAAGATCATAAGGGCGTGTGTAGACTTTACAGAAAGAGGCAACCCTGCAAGCAGCCTCACAATCTTGTGGTGATTTACAAATTGGTTGGAGGTTAGAACTGGTTGGATGGCCAAAGCAGAGACTTCCAGCATTGTAGAGAGTAAGGAAGTTGACCTTAATAGAAAATGCAAGAATTATTACAGAAGCAAGAGGAGCTGAAATATATTTAAGTCCAGAAAAGCAAGATAATATTTGGATGCAACTCAAGGAGATAACTCCCTAATTCATGGAGGAGGAGGAGGAGGAGGAGGAGGAGGAACATCACAATCAGAACATCACAAGATCCTATTAGTATAGTCAATTGCAATTAGAGTATTGAGATATCAATTCCTTGCTGTGGAGTTGCTTTGCTTGTCTGGTCTATCTATGGGGCTGACCTACAGTACACTTATGTACTGTATCATTTATGAGAATATCTGTGTAGTCCAGATAATACCAAATACGAAGCTGCCTCAGATTCCACAAACAATTCTTTCTACTGTGGCAAACCAAGAATGGTGTTTCTAGCCCACTGTCCCTGGCAACTACTTCATAGTTCCACCTTTTTGTATATCTTAACTTAGGTTTGTTTTTGTATTTTGGGGGAGTGGCCTTTATACTTTGGATTAGGTATGGTGAAAGTATTTCTTGTACTTTTAATTGTTAAAATTTCTCCTGGCACATTTTAAGTAATTTTTGTTTGTGTTTGTAGAGTAATTCATGTATAGAAAGAGCCTCTAAAGACACATTGTTTTGGTGAAGCTGAAATAAATCTCCTTTTCTAATTTTAGATTACCTTTTCTGATTCCATGTAAAATAATGCCTGATAAGATTTAAAAACAACAACGGGATAGAAACGGGCATTTAGCACAACGGATGAGCTTCATGAAGCATGACTCATAAACTTGATATTTATATACAATTAGATTTTATTGATTATTAATGTGTTCATAATTTATTACCCAACCATAAATTTAAACTTACTAAATTCAGTGCTATATCTTTAATGGAATGCAATGTGACCTTTCCCTCCACATTAGTTATATTTGGCATCAGAAGCAAGTAGGATAGGTACCAGACTGACTTCTCCAGGAAGATTTCCATAATGGATACACTGAGAGTTTCTGCACTGGAGACAAATTTCTTCTGTGTCAAATCACACTTGGTGTTCCTATTCTATTCTATTCTATTCTATTCTATTCTATTCTATTCTATTCTATTCTATTCCATTCCATTCCATTCCACTCCACTCCATATTTTCTATTCTATTCTATTCTATTCTATTCTATTCTATTCTATTCTATTCTATTCTATTCCATTCCATTCCATTCCATTCCATTCCATTCTTCTGAGAAGGTTTTGGAAAGCTATAGAACAATTATGTTTTATTCAAACATCCCTAAGACAGAACAGTCTAAAAATTATAGATAGTTACTATTATGCAATAGTTCACCTTTAGCTGGAAAGCAAACCTACTTTAAGAATATATTTCTTTTTCTGAAGTAGTTTATCTACAGTCCAATATTTTCTCTTTTTTGTTGTAGCACAAGTATCATGAAGACTATAAAAGAAGAAGGGCCAATGGAGCCAAACACCATGCTATGATGTCGAATTGCCAGAATGAACTCTGAGAACTTGAGCCCAGTAAGAAGGAATATCAAAATGCCATTTTGTATTTGCTTTCCTCCCCACTTTCTCCCTCCCCCTATTTTATATTGATTGATTGCCTTCCTAATAAAATTCCAATTTTGAGCTGTACATTCTTGCACTTGCTGCTGTTTGCAGAGAAAATACCAGGAAGACTGGGAACTGGAGAAAGACAATATCTATTTCATGCAGACAGAAACACCAGAGTATGCGGTTAATAAGCGTGCTGGAATTGCTGCCAGTAAGGTATGGTAATAAGTTTAGCTATGTGTTTACATTGAGTCCATTGGGAAAATCAGGAGGTGGCCTTACCCATAATGTGCTTGGAATCTTCTGATATTTCAGCTTACATACAAAGAAAATTCTCTGGGACAACTCACATCCCAGTCAGCACTTCTTCACTCTCCTACCATCGGGTAGGAGATATAGAAGCATAGCCAGCCACATCAACAGGCTGAAGAACAGTTTCTACCCATGGGCTGTCAGGCTTCTGAATGGAAAATAACTTCATGTCAACATAGTATGATAGACTTGCAAGGCCAGCGCAACAACGTCACATAGTATAATAAGATTGAGACTGGGTTAGGGACTTCTGTCCTCACTGTGAGTTGTGTTGGGGTGTGTGTGCATGAAGGAGGCTCAGCCAATCTTATTGTACACATGTTGTACTCTGACAATAAAGGTAATGAAATCCCATCCAAAACAGAAGTAGTTCAAAGCTTTTAGTCATCTCACATGGGTTGAATTGGAACGAAGGCATTTCTGTGTAAGTTGAAAATGTGTCACAGATAGGGATGTTTGCTGGAGGGTTCAAGAAGTGAAGGTGGCCATTGCAACCAGATGAACAAAGCCCCTGTGTTTGCTTGTGACACTGACACATGTACAAAAAGGGGCTTTGTTCATGTGATCACAGCTGGCATCATGCTCTTTTTGACCCAGACTTTTCCACTCTGATGGAATTTACTGATCAGGGAATATTCTGCTCATTTATACAGCTGGTATTCCATATATACTGTGCAGTCTTTCATCTCATCTTGGTGGTCAAGGAAAATTTTATGTGGAGCACTATTAAGTTAGACTTGGATGCATCTGTTAGGTCTTGGCATTGTTCAAGAAAATGTGTTTGAGCTTGACAAGGGAGTTCTGCAAAAACTGAATTCCTTTGTCACTTATGTTGGTGATCCAGTGGAAACTTTTGTTGGTGGAAAGAGAACTTTCATTGATTCCTGTTTTCCCCTTAGTCCCAATCCTACTTTTCTGGGAGGCAAAGGAGACCACATGGAAAATGATGAAAACTGCCTCCCTCGTTTCTGTATGTGTGCATGTGTGTGTGTGTGTGTGTGTGCACGCGCGCATATGTGTATGTGTGTCCCAACAGTATAACTGTGCTAAAACATAGTTTTGGATCCTAGCTGTTGAGAACGCAATGTTCATCATTTCATCTTTGAGTGTTTACTATCCTTCTTAGATTTAGTAATAGAAGTTTAACAGAAGAGATAATAGAACTTGAAAAGGATTTTTGCTAACAAAAAAGGTACTTAACTCTTGAAAGCACAATCCATTCTGGTTATATTTCATCAGCAATCATTTTTTGACTATGGAACAATTGCCAAATGCGAGTACAAATAGCATTTTCCAGTTGAAATTGTTTTCTTAATTGAACAGATGGCATCTCTTAAGAGACTCCAATGTGTTTGATTTAGAATGGTACATGAATGTTTCCATTTTTAAAAGTCTTTGAGCTAAAAGCCCAAATAAAAAGGTCATTGGATTACAACAAAATGAATTAATTTTTCCCCTTATTTTTTCTAGGTAAAATACAAGGAAGATTATGAAAAAGCTAAAGGTTCAGCAGACTATAATGTACTTCCAGCAACGGAGAATCCGATGCTCAGGCATCTAAAAGCTGTTTCAAATAATGTAAATGATGTAAGTATGCTATTTTTTTCCCTCAGGGATGTTTGACAAAACAAAGTTTCAACAATTCATCATTATATGTTATTTAAAATTAGGCTTCTTTACTAATAGGTTTGCTGTGAGACCTCTTGTCTTGTTATGAAAATGCAAAATTTAATCAACAAATTGGTTAGATCAGCGTAGATGATAAAATTTCCTTTGAGTAGAATGTCTCTGTAGGACAAGATACATGATCTTGTTTGAGGATAGTAAGCTTCTAGCTTGCTTACTTCAAACACATGATGCTTACCACAGAATCCCAAAGTATAATATCTACTGAAAAATATCTTGCTCTCTATTCCATTTGTATTGTAAGAGCTATCAACTCTGTGCATCTTCTAATTTTGGACAATGGCTGCACAGGGGGACTTCAGATAAAGCTTTCTCCCTTGTTGCATCCATATTGTAAACCTTCTATGAGAGTGTCTCGCTTCCCCAGGTATATCGTGAGCCAGGTCAGTAAGTGAAAAATGCTCTGGGATTACATTTTGTTTTGCAGCACATGTGAATTGGGAATGACATAAAATGAACATGGCTCAGGCTACTCTGTTTTTTTTTAAAAAAAAACCTTTGATTTTATGAAGAGGTGTTTGGGGAATTTAGTTTAAAATTGTCTAAATTTTAGACATCACAGGAACCTGTGTCCAGGGATGATAGTCCTACACATGGACATAATGCTGGACCTTTAACGATGCAAGATCTAAATTTGCCTTACACAAGGCAAATTTATATATTGGGAATCTGGTTTCTGGGACTTAAACTGAAACCAATAACAACCATATTGTTCAAGTATTTAAACTGGTTAGTGGTTGGGGACGCAAATGAAAGGATGTGTTCCTAGAATGTTTTGTTCACTATGTGTTTTAAAATCTATCTTTAGTAATTATTCTTGTAAAAATAACCACAACTGAGCCCAAAGTTTCTGTTGCTAAGCGAGACATTTGTTAAGTGAATTTTGGCCCATTTTAGGATCTTTTCTGCCACAGTTGCTAAATGAATCCCTGCTGTTGTTAAGTTAGTAATGTAGTTGTTCAGTGAATCTGGATTCTCCATTGACTTTGCTTGTCAGAAGGTCATAAAAGGGGATCACAAGACTCCAGGACACTGCAACTGTCATTAATATGAGCCAGTTGCCAAGCATCTGAATTTTGATCACATAGCCGTGTGGAGATGCTTGCAAGGGTTGTAAGTATGAAAAAGGTCAGGTTTTTTCAGTGCTGTTGTAACTTTGAACAGTCACTAAATGAACTATTGTAAGTTGAGGACTACCTGTGCTTCGTCTTATTTCTGTTCTTCCTTTTGTATTCTATTATTTTTATAACCATTTTTTTTTAAAAAGAAGAGTAGTAAAGACCATTCCAAAGCTTGGAGAGTGCAAGAATGGGCCTTGGTGGTGCAGGCTGTTAAACGCCTAGCACTTAGCTCCAGCTGCCTGCAATTACATGAGGCTCAATCCCACCAGGCTCAAGGTTGACTCAGCCTTCCATCCTCTCGGGGTAGGTAAATTGAGGACCCAAGATTGTTGGGGGCAATAAGCTGACTTTGTAAAAATGCCACTTAGTAATAAGCAGGCATGTACAATGGAATGAAGGCTATTGCTGAGCACACTGGGTTGTGCTCCAAAGATTGTAAGCCACCCTGAGTCTCCGGAGAAGGGCGGGATATAAGTATGAATTAAAAAAAAAGAAAAAAAAGAAAAAAAATCTCAGAGCTTGTGCCATTCAGATATTATCCCCAGGTCCAGAAGCAACACAGCTTTGAGTTAAAAACAAAATAAATGAATGAATGAATGAATGAATGGAGGAAGAGACATATGGAAGAATATGGAAGAATATGGAAGAAGGGGTTTTCCTTTTATTAGAAGAAGCAATTGTACAGAAATCTTGTCTACCATCATAGAAAAGAGGATGCTGGTTCTCTTATTTCTTCCAGAAATCCTTTTCTTTCCCAATGTCCATAACTTGGATAAGATAAATAACTGAAAATAAAGAATTGCATTCTATACCCTCTTGCTTCATTTGAAGGCAGCACAGATTTGATGGCACTGTAATCAGCAGAATAATTTACATTTGTTTTTCTGTGTTCCTCTTTATGCTAATACTGCTATAACACTTTATATTCTTTTTTTTTTCTGGCAGAGATTATATAAGGACGCATACGAGAAAGCCAAAGCAAAAAGTATAAACTATTGCGAGACTCCAAAGTACCAAATCGACAACGTTCTGAAAGACTTTAGTGATGTAAGTGTGATAGAAATAGTTCTTTAACACACTCCAGATAAAGTCATGCAGTTTCTTATAAAAAACTGATGGCATTCTGGTTTGTTTTTTTTTAGGTCAAATACAAAGAGCCTTACATAGCCAATGTCTTGGGCCGGTACATAGGCACCTCTGAAGACCCCTATCAAGCACATTGCATGAAGGTGGCCGCTATGAAGAGCGTGAGTATGAGTTCTGTCTACCTAATCTGGCTTTGCTGATTTTCTAATGGTTACTGATCCCTTATTGTTTCTCTAGAAAAACTATAAAGCAGACTAAGAGGAAAAGGCTAACTGCTACTTCCCCCAGACCTTGACTCAAGAATATGAAGTCCAGAAGAAGCTGGACAAATGCAAAGATGTAAGAACTGCTGTGAAATCTTGCATTTGTGTATGGCTCAGAACCTCAGAGGGAGGAAAGCATGCCTTTCAAAACTTATTTCAAGCAGTTGGAATCAGTGGTGGGATTCAAATTTTCTTACTACCGGTTCTGTGGGCGTGGCTTGGTGGGCGTGGCAGGGGAAGGATATTGTAAAATCTCCAGTCAGAGGTGGTACTTGCTGGTTCTCCAAACTACTCAAAATTTCCGCTACTGGTTCGCTAGAACTGGTCAAAATCTGCTGAATACCATTTCTGGTTGGAATGCCTGCATTATGAAATGCATTTTGAAGACAAACACTGGACCTGCAGAAGTGAACACAGACTTAAATCTGACTGTTTCTAGCTCAGGATTGACATGAGGGCTCCTTGATGTTCTCTGAGCTTGCTTGTTTTCTCCCAGTTGTTTTGTTATCCAAACTAGGTAACATCATCAGTGCTAGTGCTGTTGATGTTACCTAGTTTGATAATGTAACATCTGCAAGAAAACAAGCAAGCACCAAGGACCCTTAAAATCTGACCACTGGGTTGTGTTTTAATATTGCACAGAAGTGGAAAAAAGCTATCTTCTATTGGAATATTTATTCTGCTTTGTATTTAAGAATCATGGTCTATGTTAGATAGAATAGAATAGAATAGAATTCTTTATTGGCCAGGTGTGATTGGACACACAAAATTTGTCTTGGTGCAAATGGTCTCAGTGTACATAAAAGAAAAGATCCATTCATCAAGAGTCAAGAATCATCAGGTACAACACTTAATGATAGTCATAGCAATCAAATCATACTAGGAAACAGCCAATAAAAATCGTTAGGATACAAGCGACAAAGTTACAGTTGTACAGTCATAAGTGGGAGGAGATGGGTGAAAGGAAGGATGGGAGGATAGTAATACTAATAGTAATGCAGACTTAGTAAATAGTTTGACAGTGTTGAGGGAATTATTTGTTTAGCAGAGTGATAACGTTCGGGAAAAATGGTTGAATTAGGATCACATCACTGAGTCCCATTATTCAAACAGGTATACTGAAGAACTGGGATTTTGAATAAAGGAATGAAATAAGAAAAAAAACATTGAATCGAACTATTTATAGCCTATGCTATTTGCTTGGTCTTGGCTGAAAACTGCAGCCTGAAGAGGTTGCTTTGTATTAATTTAAAAAAAGTTCATTTGCATGTAATGTGTAGTTTGTCTTCAGGTGGTATCCTTCTAACGTCTTACATCATCA
>CM019148.1:220420711-220706408 GCA_009733165.1 Naja naja
TTTTCATTTTAAATGTATACTAAATAAATTTGAAGAAATCACATTAATTACATGCTAACTTAATTTCAGTTTGCTTTGACTCCATTTTCTGTTTGCAAAGCAATGGTTTACTACAGTTGTAATGAGTTCTAGCTGTATGTTCCATTTATTTATTTATTATTTATTTATTAATTCTATCTTATATGCCTCTCCTAAGGACTCAGGGCAGCTCACAGCTAAAATACAATACTAACAATAATTACCTAAAATTATATTAAACAAATTGTAAGCTGAATTAACATTAAAACCCCCAAAATTAAAATAAACTAACCCCAAAGAGTCAGCACAGCCCAGATTATAAAACAGCCAGGTTTTTAACTCTCGTATGAAGGTGAGAGATCAGGAGCCAGCCGAGCTCCAGCGAAGAAGATTCCATAAAGTGGGGCTGCCACAGAGTAGGCCTCCCCCGGTCCCCGCCAGGCGACATTGAGCAGCAGATCGACACCCTGAGGAGACCCCGCCTGTGTGCCCGCACAGGCTGTTGGTACTTGATGCTGGAGTCGTTTCTCATAAATATCCTGACCCATGCCATGTAGGACTTGAATGTTACCAAAACCTTGAATCTCACCGGAGGGCAACCAGAAGTTAATGCAGGCCGCGCAGGAGGGGTGTGATATGGGAGTATCGGGGCTCCCATCACTACCTCGCCAACGAGATTCTGCACCAGTTGAAGCCTCCAGTGGTATGCAAGGGCAGTCCTAAATAGAGAGCATTACAGTAGTCCAGTCGGGAGACAACGAGCACCTGAGTGATTGTGCACAGGGCATCCCGTCCAGATATGGGCGCGAACTGGGCAACCAGCGGACCTGGGCAAGGCCCCTGGCCATGGCTCCCACCTGCTCCTCCAACTTGAGCCATGAATCCAGGAGGACCCCCAGATTCCGTGCCCTGTCCATGGGGGCACCTCCTCCCCATGACCAAAGATGGAACCTCCAACTGGACCGGGATGTCGATATGCACAACCACTTGTCTTGGCTGGGTTGAGTTGAAGCATGTTCCTGTCCATCCAGATCTGGACCGCTTCCAAACAACGGGACATCATGGAGAGAGCATCACTGATGTGGTCCGGGTGGAGATGTATAACCATGCGATCATCAGCATACTGATGATAGCTCTCCCCAAAACCACGGATGATTTCACCCAGCTGCTTCATATAAATGTTGAACAAGAGAGAGAGGACTGACCCTGAGGTACCCCACAAGTGAGAGACCTTGAGTTGACCTCTGCCCCTGCCAACACTGTTTGCAAACGCCCGAGAGGTAGGAGGAGAACCACTGTAAGACAGTGCCCCACTCCCAACCCCCGAGATGCCGCAACAGGATACCATGGTCGATGGCAAAAACCTGAGAGGTCTAACAGGACCAGGACAGAGGAAAACCCTGTCCCGGCCCCCAGAGAGATCATCAATCAGCACGACCAATGCTGTCTCTGTACCCGGGTCGGAAGCCCCATTGGTGGATCCAGGTAGTCCACTTCCTCCAGGAAAAGTGACAATTGCTGGGCCATCACATTTCAACAACCTTCAAAAGCCAAGGTTGGAGACTGGACGAAAAGTTGTTCAACACGGCGGTCCAGGGCAGGTTTTCAGAAGGGGCCTCACCACCGCCTTTCAAGGTGGCAGGAACAGCCCTCCCTTAATGAAGCATTGACCACTGCCCGAGCTCGCCAAGACGCGGACCTCCCTGGAGGCATAAACCAACCAGGAAGGGCACGGGTCCAATAAACATGTGGTGCAACTCAGCCGCATGATCCTGTCCACTTCATCCTCAGAAACAGGATCGAACTCAGTCCAGATCACATTAGCCAGACTGCTCACCTCCCTTCCTCAGACCACTGCAAGTCCGAAGCAACCCTTCCCAGATCCGGAATTTTATCCTGCAGATACAGACCAAATTCTCAGCTCTGCCCTCAGAGGGTCCACCACCTCCCCCAACTGTAAGAGGGAACAGGCAACCCCAAACAGGGCGGCTGGGCGTTATCTGCGGATGCTATGAGGGCGAGAAGTAAGATCTCCTTGCTGCCCCCACAGCTACCAGGTAAGTCCTAATATGGGCTCTCAACTGGGCTCGTCGGATCCAGAGCCTACTTCTAGTCCACCTACTCTAGTCCTTCTACGGCCTCCCGGAGCTCGTGTACCAGGGAGCTGACCGATCTGCCAGTAAGGGAACGCATGGGGACAACCAAGCTCCCTGCGGGCCGACTGTTGTCAGGTATGAACCCATTTGTGGGTTTCATCCCACCAAGTTTCAAATGGCAACAATATCGTGATCCTCCCTCATTTACCTGAATTTCTAATTCACCCCGCTATTGCTCATACTCTGTGCATTGGTGTATAGACATTTGAGTCCCTTTTGACCCTGTGTTAATTTATTTTCTACATAACCTGTGTGCTGCCTGAGTTCCCTTCTTCCTTACCTCCTGTTTGACTGATGCACTGTTAACTTCACTGTTAGCAGGGTCCCTTCCAACTCTGTTATTCTAAATTCTAAGTTTTCTATACTGTAGCCTATATGTATTTTCTGTAGGTTAAGTATCAGATGGCTGGGGAGGCAGCTAGAACCGACTGCACATTGACGAGAAAGCAAGAGACATTGAACATGCAAAGAAAGTTTCTCAGCAAGTCAGCAAGGTAAGTTATCCTGTGATGTAGAAATCATTGAGATTTGTAAAAAAAACCTTAGGTGGTGCTTATGCAATTCAAATGGTTTGTTTTGGAAAAATTATGGGAGGAACCTGTTATTCTCCCTGAACTGTAATTTTACCATGATGTGGAATTTTGAAGGAATTGATATACCTGATACATCCAAGCTGTAGGTAGACTATGATAATACCTGTGCTGATCAGTGGTGGGATTCAATTTTTTTACTACCGGTTCTGTGGGCTGCTTGGGGCGTGGCAGGGAAGGATACCCGAAATCTCCAGTCAGAGGTGGTATTGGCTGGTTCTCCAAACTACCAAAATGTCAGCTACTGGTTCTCCAGAACTGGTCAACCTGCTGAATACCACCTCTGGTGCTGATCCTCCCTATTCTAAATAACATAAACCACACATTTCACACAAGGGATTGTCTTGAAATGTTTGTCTCAGTATAGTCGCTTCCTGTCTTCCTGGCACTAAACTGTTAGTATCAGCTATTGTGACCAAAACATTCTTCCATTGTCCTACAAAATGAAGCAAGGACAATCAACAACCTTGGTTATTAGGCTGGACACAGGAGATATGACTCATCTGTTTATTACTGGAGAAATGATTTAAGAAGGACAGAATGTCTTTTAGCAAATTCTCATTTATTCAGTTAGGTGAATGAATACAGTAAATCATTTTTGAGGCTGCCTACCTTCACAGAACAGCTTAACATAGTAGAAATTTGAATTTAAACAGTAATTTTGAAGAATCAAGGCTAGGCAATTATGTATAAAACATGTCAAGGAACATTGAGATGTTCAGAATCAGTACAGGAAAGAGAAGGATTTGCAACTATCCTGGCAAGTGAATTTGTTATTGTTGGACTTTATGAAGAAACAGACTTAAAAAGGAGTTTCTTTTACAGTTCCTTTAGCCAATGTGGTATTTTTTTTGTCATTATAGGTTTTATACAAACAGAACTGGGAAGAAAAAAGGAAAAGTACTTGCTTCCTCCTGATGCTTTGTTCATGCCATAAAAATACAGCCTTATTCAGTAAGGTAGGTGTACTTCTGGTTAGAAGAATCTGTGATCCTTTCCTATGTAACTCGTGCTACTTTCCAGCCTGGGCCTAATGAGTTTTATGGTTACTTTTTCCTCAGAAACCTTACATTGAAGAGTGGGAAGCAGACAAGTCCCTCTTCTATCCTTATGATGACAGTCCTGAACTTAGGAGAGTTGCAAAGGCACAAAAGGCCCTCAGTGATGTAAGTAACAGGAAAGAGCAAATTCTTGGTTTTTTCCTTGAAAATGTTTCATTTCTCATCCAAGAAGAAGCAGAGGTTGTATTCAGCCATTCTGCCATTCTGGACCCATTCTGGCATACCAGTAGCAGAAATTCAGAGAACCAGCAAATCCCACCTCTGGCTGAGCCCACCCACGCGCCTGCTCTTTCCTGTCCTATTTCCTTGGTTTTTAGTTCAGCTGATTTGCATGGCAGAGCAGATTGCGGGCCTCAGCTGAGCTAAAAAACAGCTCACTCACTAGTGCTGACACAGAGGCCGGTTTCTGAGTGAACTCGCAAAGTGTGTTTCATAGAACTAGTAGGAAAGAATTTGGAAACCCACTGAGAAGAAGCAAAACATTTTCAATGAAAACCAAGTGTGATGACTCGGGTGTGGCACAAAAGCAACAAAGTAATAAAAAGTAGATAAAGTCCCTTTAATACCTCCAACTTGGCTCCCAATGTCCAGTTATCATCAGCTGGAGAAAAACTCTCCCAAGAATAGTCTTTAAAGGGAAGAAATTCAGTCCGAACCCAAAATAAATATAGATTATATATAAAAACCAACACAAACCATGCTGCAGCAATTGAGACAGGGCAGGATAAGGAATTGCAGACTTCCAAAAGATAGCGAAACACACATAGTTAGGAGGACGCCAGAACCCAGATAAGCCTCTACAAACAGAGATAATGCACACTTTGCTTCCAGCAATTTTGCTGTGTGTAGTTTGCCTTTTTAAACAGTTTTCCCAGCTGCAGCTAATGAAGGGGATCAGGGCCCTTTCCTCCCCCATAAACCATGTAACTCATGTTGTTCCCTCTCCATTCCTCCTGCATGCCCTAGGATGAAGAGGGGTGGCCCTGAGACTTCCTCTGAATGCCCAGCCAGACTGTGTCCTTCCCAGTTTCTTCCACAGCCACTGAAGCCACACTCTCATTCCCTGTCAGCTGCTTGACCTCCCCCTCAGAATCAGATTCCAACAGGGGCATGACACCAAGAAACTCCAGTTGCTTTTTGGGAAAGCTCATTTGGGACAACCATGACCTGGATGATTGAGAATTTCCATAGACATTTGGGAAAGGGCACCTAAGAGTGATGGATTAGAAGAATCTAGATTTGCATCAGTATGTTGTTTAGTGGGTAAACAATGTTCAGAAGCTGACCAATCTGGAAAGGGCTTTTGCAAGAATGAAATAGAAGGCTGTATGTGGCACATTGTCTGCCCTTTGGCACGGTCTCCGTCACGGTCACAGCAATAGAGGACGACTGGAGTGGGATGGATAGTGCATTGAAGGTGATGGAGAAGAAATCTCTGGCAGCACTCAGTTGACATTGGCTGATGGCAAAAGCCTAGCAGAATTGAACCTGAGTTAGGGCTTGAATGGGGACCTACAAGGACGTTCCAGAACTGTAGGTTAGACAAAAGTAAAAAAAAAAATGGAATGAAGGTGACAGCAAGTCATTCTATGCTGCCAAGAAAATTAGAAGAATATACCGTGTTTCCCGAAAATAAGACACTGTCTTATATTTTTTTGGCTCCCAAAAACACACTAGGTCTTATTTTCGGGTAGGTCTTATATATTTATGGTGCCAAATAGTGGGTGTGAGTGTGGGGGGGTGTTTCAGGGGTGCACGTTGTCCCTGAAAAGTCTTCCTGGAACTGGAGATTTACACTAGGTCTTATTTTCGGGTAGGTCTTATATTAGGCAGGTTTAGAAAATAGTGCTAGGTCTTACTTTCGGGTAGGTTTATTTTCGGGAAACACGGTAGTTACTAAGAACTGAGACTTATTTGAAGGAATGAAGGCAAGAATGTTCCCATTTTGGAAAGTATATATTCCAAACACCAGAGCCATTAAAATCAATAGCCCATTAAAATAAATGGTGCAGTAGAAACTTTCCACACTGACTCTTAATTTATTAGCTTCTATAAAGATGGCTAATTCGTTGTAGTAAAGAGCAAATTTTACCACCTAGCATGCCTAAAGCCAAGCGAATTGAGCAGTTGCTTCCTCTGATTATCTTGTTCTATTCCTGGTATAAAATCCTACAATAACGGTGCTAAATTAACAGAGGCATATTCTGCTTCCATGAAAATTAACTCCTATTGAGACGGGTTGCAAGAATAAATATGCTTGTTTAAATGATCAGCCCTCTCCTTTTCCTGACGATTTCAGATTGTTTACAAAAAGGCCAACGATGAGCAGAAATCGAAGTACACTCCTGTGCCTGACCCACCTGATGTGGAGCTTGCAAAAAGTTACTCGACAGCTCAGTGATGTGAGTATTTTGTGACAGAATTCATTATAATATATTCTCCTGAGTTGGGAGCAGGACAGTAATTAAGGATCTGTAAAGTATCTTACAAGGAGGGAAAATATCAGTGCCTTTACAGGTGAATCTTGACCAGAGGTGGTATTCAGCCGGTTTGGACCGGTTCTGGTGTACTGGTAGTAGAAATTTTGAGTAGTTTGGAGAACCAGCAAATACCACCTCCGCTGGCCACACCCACCCAACCATGCCGTTGCCTTCCTATATTCCCCTTGCTTTTTAGCTCAGCTGATTCACGCAGACGGACAGAGCGTGATTGCGTGCTCAGCTATGCCAAAAACAGCTGAGGTCACCAGTGTTGACACAGTGGTTGGTCTTTGAGCCTTGCGTGTGAGGCAAGCAAAGTGCGCGTTAGGCGGCATGTTTAAATAGAACTAGTAGGAAAAATTTGGAAACCTACCAGTGATCTTGACCCTTGTCATCCCAATCATTCTGCAATAATGCTTTCCTTCCCATTCTACCTGTATTAACATAAAGATAATCAACCAATACATTGCTTATTATTGATAGATTGATAACTATATTTTACTCATTCCCTTTTTATGTCTCTAAGAAGCTTTCAAAGTTTTGAATAGAATAGAATCCAATTTAGAGTTGTTTTAAGCTTCCTCTTAAAACCATAGTAAGGATTGAGTTGCTTTATCAAGGAGATGAGAGGCCTATACATTTAATAATAAATAAATAAACAAATTTATGCAACCTAAGTTCCAACAGGAAGCTGTTTAATGATTTGAGGCCAATAACTGAAATATAAGTGTGCAGGGCCTGTCAGGGCCCAATGAAGATCATAAGGGCGTGTGTAGACTTTACAGAAAGAGGCAACCCTGCAAGCAGCCTCACAATCTTGTGGTGATTTACAAATTGGTTGGAGGTTAGAACTGGTTGGATGGCCAAAGCAGAGACTTCCAGCATTGTAGAAAGTAAGGAAGTTGACCTTAATAGAAAATGCAAGAATTATTACAGAAGCAAGAGGAGCTGAAATATATTTAAGTCCAGAAAAGCAAGATAATATTTGGATGCAACTCAAGGAGATAACTCCCTAATTCATGAGAGGAGGAGGAGGAGGAGGAGGAGGAGGAGGAGGAGGAGGAGGAGGAGGAGGAGGAGGAGGAGGAGGAGGAGGAGGAGGAGGAGGAGGAGGAACATCACAAATCAGAATGTCATCAAGACCTAGTATAGTCCAATTGCAAATTAGAAGTATGAGATTCAATTCCTGCTGTGGGGTTGCTTTGCTTGTCTGGTCTATCTATGGGAATGACCTACAGTACACTTTATGTACTGTATCATTTATTTTGAGGAATATCTATGTAGTCCAGATATTACAAATACGAAATTTGCTTGCCTCAGATTCCACAAACATTCTTCTATGTGGCAAACCAAGAATGGTGTTTCTAGCACACTGTCCTGGCAACTATTCATAGTTCCACCTTTTTGTATATCTTAACTTAGGTTTGTTTTGTATTTTGGGGAGTGGCCTTATACTTTGGATTAGGAATATATGGTGAAAGTATATTCATTGTACTGTTAATTGTTTAAAATTTCTCTGGCACATTTTAAGTAATCTTGGTTTTGTTTGAGAGTAATTCATGTATAGAAAGAGCCTCTAAGACACATTGTTTTTGGTGAAGCTGAAATAAATCTCTTTTCTACTTTTAGATACCTTACCTTTTTCTGATTCCATGTAAAATAATGCCTGATAAGATTTAAAAACAACAACGGGAGAGAAACGGGCATTTAGCACAATGGATGAGCTTCATGAAGCATGACTCATAAACTTGATATTTATATACAATTAGATTTTATTGATTATTAATGTGTTCATAATTTATTACCCAACCATAAATTTAAACTTACTAAATTCAGTGCTATATCTTTAATGGAATGCAATGTGACCTTTCCCTCCACATTAGTTATATTTGGCATCAGAAGCAAGTAGGATAGGTACCAGACTGACTTCTCCAGGAAGATTTCCATAATGGATACACTGAGAGTTTCTGCACTGGAGACAAATTTCTTCTGTGTCAAATCACACTTGGTCAAATAAAATATTCCTATTCTATTCTATTCTATTCTATTCTATTCTATTCTATTCTATTCTATTCCATTCCATTCCATTCACTCCACTCCATATTTTCTATTCTATTCTATTCTATTCTATTCTATTCTATTCTATTCTATTCTATTCTATTCTATTCTATTCTATTCTATTCCATTCCATTCTTCTGAGAAGGTTTTGGAAAGCTATAGAACAATTATGTTTTATTCAAACATCCCTAAGACAGAACAGTCTAAAAATTATAGATAGTTACTATTATGCAATAGTTCACCTTTAGCTGGAAAGCAAACCTACTTTAAGAATATATTTCTTTTTCTGAAGTAGTTTATCTACAGTCCAATATTTTTCTCTTTTTTGTTGTAGCACAAGTATCATGAAGACTATAAAAAGAAGAAGGGCCAATGGAGCCAAACACCATGCTATGATGTCGCAATTGCCAGAATGAACTCTGAGAACTTGAGCCCAGTAAGAAGGAATATCAAAATGCCATTTTGTATTTGCTTTTCCTCCCCACTTTCTCCCTCCCCCTATTTTATATTGATTGATTGCCTTCCTAATAAAATTCCAATTTTGAGCTGTACATTCTTGCACTTGCTGCTGTTTGCAGAGAAAATACCAGGAAGACTGGGAACTGGAGAAAGACAATATCTATTTCATGCAGACAGAAACACCAGAGTATGCGGTTAATAAGCGTGCTGGAATTGCTGCCAAGGTATGGTAATAAGTTTAGCTATGTGTTTACATTGAGTCCATTGGGAAAATCAGGAGGGGCCTTACCCATAATGTGCTTGGAATCTTCTGATATTTCAGCTTACATACAAAGAAAATTCTCTGGGACAACTCACATCCCAGTCAGCACTTCTTCACTCTCCTACCATCGGGTAGGAGATATAGAAGCATAGCCAGCCACATCAACAGGCTGAAGAACAGTTTCTACCCATGGGCTGTCAGGCTTCTGAATGGAAAATAACTTCATGTCAACATAGTATGATAGACTTGCAAGGCCAGCGCATTGTGCAACAACGTCACATAGTATAATAAGATTGAGACTGGGTTAGGGACTTCTGTCCTCACTGTGAGTTGTGTTGGGGTGTGTGTGCATGAAGGGAGGCTCAGCCAATCTTATTGTACACATGTTGTACTCTGACAATAAAGGTAATGAAATCCCATCCAAAACAGGAGTAGTTCAAAGCTTTTAGTCATCTCACATGGGTTGAATTGGAACGAAGGCATTTCTGTGTAAGTTGAAAATGTGTCACAGATAGGGATGTTTGCTGGAGGGTTCAAGAAGTGAAGGTGGCCATTGCAACCAGATGAACAAAGCCCCTGTGTTTGCTTGTGACACTGACACATGTACAAAAGGGGCTTTGTTCATGTGATCACAGCTGGCATCATGCTCTTTTTGACCCAGACTTTTCCACTCTGATGGAATTTACTGATCAGGGAATATTCTGCTCATTTATACAGCATTCCATATTTACTGTGCAGTCTTTCATCTCATCTTGGTGGTCAAGGAAAATTTTATGTGGAGCACTATTAAGTTAGACTTGGATGCATCTGTTAGGTCTTGGCATTGTTCAAGAAAATGTGTTTGAGCTTGACAAGGGAGTTCTGCAAAAACTGAATTCCTTTGTCACTTATGTTGGTGATCCAGTGGAAACTTTTGTTGGTGGAAAAGAGAACTTTCATTGATTCCTGTTTTCCCCTTAGTCCCAATCCTACTTTTCTGGGAGGCAAAGGAGACCACATGGAAAATGATGAAAACTGCCTCCCTCATTTCTGTATGTGTGCATGTGTGTGTGTGTGTGTGTGTGCACGCACAAGCATATGTGTATGTGTGTCCCAACAGTATAACTGTGCTAAAACATAGTTTTGGATCCTAGCTGTTGAGAACGCAATGTTCATCATTTCATCTTTGAGTGTTTACTATCCTTCTTAGATTTAGTAATAGAAGTTTAACAGAAGAGATAATAGAACTTGAAAAGGATTTTTGCTAACAAAAAAGGTACTTAACTCTTGAAAGCACAATCCATTCTGGTTATATTTCATCAGCAATCATTTTTTGACTATGGAACAATTGCCAAATGCGAGTACAAATAGCATTTTCCAGTTGAAATTGTTTTCTTAATTGAACAGATGGCATCTCTTAAGAGACTCCAATGTGTTTGATTTAGAATGGTACATGAATGTTTCCATTTTTTAAAAGTCTTTGAGCTAAAAGCCCAAATAAAAAGGTCATTGGATTACAACAAAATGAATTAATTTTTCCCCTTATTTTTCTAGGTAAAATACAAGGAAGATTATGAAAAAGCTAAAGGTTCAGCAGACTATAATGTACTTCCAGCAACGGAGAATCCGATGCTCAGGCATCTAAAAGCTGTTTCAAATAATGTAAATGATGTAAGTATGCTATTTTTTCCCTCAGGGATGTTTGACAAAACAAAGTTTCAACAATTTATCATTATATGTTATTTAAAATTAGGCTTCTTTACTAATAGGTTTGCTGTGAGACCTCTTGTCTTGTTATGAAAATGCAAAATTTAATCAACAAATTGGTTAGATCAGCGTAGATAATAAAATTTCCTTTGAGTAGAATGTCTCTGTAGGACAAGATACATGATCTTGTTTGAGGATAGTAAGCTTCTAGCTTGCTTACTTCAAACACATGATGCTTACCACAGAATCCCAAAGTATAATATCTACGAAAAATATCTTGCTCTCTATTCCATTTGTATTGTAAGAGCTATCAACTCTGTGCATCTTCTAATTTTGGACAATGGCTGCACAGGGGACTTCAGATAAAGCTTTCTCCCTTGTTGCATCCATATTGTAAACCTTCTATGAGAGTGTCTCGCTTCCCCAGGTATATCGTGAGCCAGGTCAGTAAGTGAAAAATGCTCTGGGATTACATTTTGTTTTGCAGCACATGTGAATTGGGAATGACATAAAATGAACATGGCTCAGGCTACTCTGTTTTTTTTTAAAAAAAAAAACCTTTGATTTTATGAAGAGGTGTTTGGGAATTTAGTTTAAAATTGTCTAAATTTTAGACATCACAGGAACCTGTGTCCAGGGATGATAGTCCTACACATGGACATAATGCTGGACCTTTAACAATACAAGATCTAAATTTGCCTTACAAGGCAAATTTATATATTGGGAATCTGGTTTCTGGGACTTAAACTGAAACCAATAACAACCATATTGTTCAAGTATTTAAACTGGTTAGTGGTTGGGGACGCAAATGAAAGGATGTGTTCCTAGAATGTTTTTTTCACTATGTGTTTTAAAATCTATCTTTAGTAATTATTCTTGTAATAATAACCACAACTGAGCCCAAAGTTTCTGTTGCTAAGCGAGACATTTGTTAAGTGAATTTTGGCCCATTTTAGGATCTTTTCTGCCACAGTTGTTAAGTGAATCCCTGCTGTTGTTAAGTTAGTAATGTAGTTGTTCAGTGAATCTGGATTCTCCATTGACTTTGCTTGTCAGAAGGTCATAAAAGGGGATCACAAGACTCCAGGACACTGCAACTGTCATTAATATGAGCCAGTTGCCAAGCATCTGAATTTTGATCACATAGCCGTGTGGAGATGCTTGCAAGGGTTGTAAGTATGAAAAATGGTCGTAGGTCACATTTTTCAGTGCCGTTGTAACTTTGAACAGTCACTAAATGAACTATTGTAAGTCGAGGACTACCTGTGCTTCGTCTTATTTCTGTTCTTCCTTTTGTATTCTATTATTTTTATAACCATTTTTTTAAAAAAAAGAAGAGTAGTAAAGACCATTGCAAAGCTTGGAGAGTGCAAAGAATGGGCCTTGGTGGTGCAGGCTGTTAAATGCCTAGCACTTAGCTCCAGCTGCCTGCAATTACCGCAGGCTCGAATCCCACCAGGCTCAAGGTTGACTCAGCCTTCCATCCTCTCGGGGTAGGTAAATCAAGGAGCCAAGATTGTTGGGGGCAATAAGCTGACTTTGTAAAAATGCCACTTAGTAATAAGCAGGCATATACAATGGAATGAAGGCTATTGCTGAGCACACTGGGTTGTGCTCCAAAGATTGTAAGCCACCCTGAGTCTCCGGAGAAGGGCGGGATATAAATATGAATTAAAAGAAAAAGAAAAAAAAAGAAAAAAAATCTCAGAGCTTGTGCCATTCAGGTATTATCCCCAGGTCCAGAAGCAACACAGCTTTGAGTTAAATAAATGAATGAATGAATGAATGAATGAATGAATGAATGAATGAATGGAGGAAGAGACATATGGAAGAATATGGAAGAATATGGAAGAAGGGGTTTTCCTTTTATTAGAAGAAGCAATTGTACAGAAATCTTGTCTACCATCATAGAAAAGAGGATGCTGGTTCTCTTATTTCTTCCAGAAATCCTTTTCTTTCCCAATGTTCATAACTTGGATAAGATAAATAACTGAAAATAAAGAATTGCATTCTATACCCTCTTGCTTCATTTGAAGGCAGCACAGGTTTGATGGCACTGTAATCAGCAGAATAATTTACATTTGTTTTTCTGTGTTCCTCTTTATGCTAATACTGCTATAACACTTTATATTCTTTTTTTTTTCTGGCAGAGATTATATAAGGACATACGAGAAAGCCAAAGCAAAAGTATAAACTATTGCGAGACTCCAAAGTACCAAATCGACAACGTTCTGAAAGACTTTAGTGATGTAAGTGTGATAGAAATAGTTCTTTAACACACTCCAGATAAAGTCATGCAGTTTCTTATAAAAAACTGATGGCATTCTGGTTTTTTTTTTTTAGGTCAAATACAAAGAGCCTTACATAGCCAATGTCTTGGGCCGGTACATAGGCACCTCTGAAGACCCCTATCAAGCACATTGCATGAAGGTGGCCGCTATGAAGAGCGACGTGAGTATGAGTTCTGTCTACCTAATCTGGCTTTGCTGATTTTCTAATGGTTACTGATCCCTTATTGTTTCTCTAGAAAAACTATAAAGCAGACTACGAAGAGGAAAAGGCTAACTGCTACTTCCCCCAGACCTTGACTCAAGAATATGAAGTCCAGAAGAAGTTGGACAAATGCAAAGATGTAAGAACTGCTGTGAAATCTTGCATTTGTGTATGGCTCAGAACCTCAGAGGGAGGAAAGCATGCCTTTCAAAACTTATTTCAAGCAGTTGGAATCAGTGGTGGGATTCAAATTTTCTTACTACCGGTTCTGTGGGCGTGGCTTGGTGGGCGTGGCAGGGGAAGGATATTGTAAAATCTCCAGTCAGAGGTGGTACTTGCCGGTTCTCCAAACTACTCAAAATTTCCGCTACTGGTTCGCTAGAACTGGTCAAAATCTGCTGAATACCATTTCTGGTTGGAATGCCTGCATTATGAAATGCATTTTGAAGACAAACACTGGACCTGCAGAAGTGAACACAGACTTAAATCTGACTGTTTCTAGCTCAGGATTGACATGAGGGCTCCTTGATGTTCTCTGAGCTTGCTTGTTTTCTCCCAGTTGTTTTGTTATCCAAACTAGGTAACATCATCAGTGCTAGTGCTGTTGATGTTACCTAGTTTGGATAATGTAACATCTGCAAGAAAACAAGCAAGCACCAAGGACCCTTAAAATCTGACCACTGGGTTGTGTTTTAATATTGCACAGAAGTGGAAAAAAGCTATCTTCTATTGGAATATTTATTCTGCTTTGTATTTAAGAATCATGGTCTATGTTAGATAGAATAGAATAGAATTCTTTATTGGCCAGGTGTGATTGGACACACAAGGAATTTGTCTTGGTGCAAATGGTCTCAGTGTACATAAAAGAAAAGATCCATTCATCAAGAGTCAAGAATCATCAGGTACAACACTTAATGATAGTCATAGCAATCAAATCATACTAGGAAACAGCCAATAAAAATCGTTAGGATACAAGCGACAAAGTTACAGTTGTACAGTCATAAGTTGGAGGAGATGGGTGAAAGGAAGGATGGGAGGATAGTAATACTAATAGTAATGCAGACTTAGTAAATAGTTTGACAGTGTTGAGGGAATTATTTGTTTAGCAGAGTGATAACGTTCGGGGAAAAATGGTTGAATTAGGATCACATCACTAAGTCCCATTATTCAAACAGGTATACTGAAGAACTGGGATTTTGAATAAAGGAATGAAATAAGAAAAAAAAACATTGAATCGAACTATTTATAGCCTATGCTATTTGCTTGGTCTTGGCTGAAAACTGCAGCCTGAAGAGGTTGCTTTGTATTAATTTAAAAAAAAGTTCATTTGCATGTAATGTGTAGTTTGTCTTCAGGTGGTATCCTTCTAACGTCTTACATCATCATATTAATTTATAGGCAGCTCATGACATCTAGTGGTTAACATGTGTTTGGGTCACATACCATAATTTCTCAAACAGAATCTTATTTATCAATTCAATTCACTTTCTGTAGAATTGGACATGGTGGTGTAAATGATCACCTTTAATACTGTGTACACTCGCTCACTCACAAACACATTAAGTGACAATATGTATGGGGTAGATTAAGGATAGTCCACATTACTGAATAGTAAATAAGTCAAACATCTCCTTAATTGATCATATGATAACTTTTGATGTTTTCATAACTATCATAGGCTGAAAACTTTCAGAATTGCAGGAAATAAGGGTAGTCCTTGACTTATGACCACAATCAGCCCAAAATTTCTGTTGTTAAATGAAATATTTGTTAAGTTGGTTTTGTCCTATTTTACGACCTTTCTTTCCACGGTTGTTAAATGCAGTTGATGTTAGTAACACGGTTGTTAAGTGAATCTGGCTTTGCCGCTGACTTTGCTTGTTAGAAGATTGCAAAAGGTGTCCACATCACCTTTGGATGCAGCAATAGTCATAATCATGAACCAGTTGCCAAGCATTTGAATTTTGATCCCATGATCTTGGGGATGCTACAAAGGTCATAAGTGTGAAAAATGGTCCTCAGTCATTTTTTTCAGTGTCATTGTAAATTTGAACGGTCACTAAATGAACTGTTGTAAGTCGAGGACTACTTGTAATACAGTGGTGGGATTCAATATTTTTTACTACTGGTTCTGTAGGCAGGGCTTGGTGGGTATGGCAGGGGAAGGATACTGTAAAATCCCCTTCTCTGCCCATCCCGCTAACCTGCTTTCCAGCTCCGTTCTCCTGTGCAGGGCAACAAAAGAAGACCCAGCCGATCAGCTGGGACTCGGGAAGCAGAGAATAGATGGGGGCCAGTCAGAGGTTGTATTTGCTGGTTCTCCGAACTACTCAAAATTTCCACTACCGGTTCTCCAGAACTGGTCAGAACCTGCTGAATACCACCTCTGTTATAATACATTTTGATTTAGCTCATGCTATTGTATTTATAGCCTATTTGTATTTGCACAATGCCCTTAGCCTTGCCATGGTAGGGGGCTTATTGTACCCTGCGAAATAAACCATGGCTGAGTTTGCAAAAAAGGTAAGATGCCTTAACTGTAGCCAGAAGTGGGAATTTGTATATGACATACCTGGTTATGCCAGATTTATAAATCTCTGACTAGCTTCTGGTTTGCTAGTCATTATCTGGCTGGATAATGAAATGGATTCAGAAGTGATCACAAAACAGAGCCACTGATTCCCTCCCACTGTTACTTCTGCCCTCGATTAATCTTAATGTGTGTTGTTGAGAGAATGTATTCTAGGTGCAACAGATACATTAAAATCTGCTATCATTCCAGATGCAAAACACACTGAGATCTCTTGATTATATGCTTTGATATAAAAAAAACCTCTGAGAACTCCAGACAATGATATTAGTATATCAAGGTTTACTCAATTAGATGTTTTTTTCAATGAGCATTGTTAACTGCAGTTGCTATTTTATTTTCTGAATGCTGCTTCTTTTTAAAAATCTTTTAATGTTGGAAAACCATAGCACTACAGCCTGAATATTCATTATGCTTTGCTTTCATTTCAACCAGGTTGTCTACAAGAAGCCTCCAGATCAGATTAAGTATACTCAGGTGGCGAATTCTCCTGTTTTGGTACAAGCACAGATTAATACCAAGCAGTTAAGCGATGTAAGTTAACCTGCAACTTAAAGAATGAGTTCTTCTCTGGTTTTTATACTTCATGAAGCTTTGTGTCTGATAAAATGTTTCCAGCCATAATGCTGCATATTTAACAATGAAAGGGAGAATGAATAACTCATGATTGACCAAGAAACATACCTATTCTGCTTTGTAAAGCATTATGCAGTAGAATATTGCATATTGAATAAACAGTGGTTAGTTTCCAATAGAGCAGGGGTGTCAAACTGGTGGCCCTGGGCCAGATGCATCACACAGGCCACACCCACCCCGGCTCCACAAAGACAAAAAACATTGTGATACGTCACATATGTCATGTGATGTGATTGAGTTTGACACCTGTGCAATAGAGTTTTCAGGACTGTGTTGTCTTAGGAATCTGATATTGTAGAGAAGGATATAGAAAGAAATTGATGGAGATGGGTGCAGGAAGAATCTCTCTCTCTTCACTTATCCTGACATATTCTATGGTGGTTGTTTGCTTTCATGTCTTAAGTCCTATAGTTAAAAAAAAATAACCTCAAAGCACAAAACCCCACTTTTTCTGACATTATAATAAACTGAAAGGTGGAACCAGACTTCTAGCAGTAAGACAGAAATTTCTTTTTCTTCCTTCACCTCTGTACAACAACTGATTTTGGGGGCAGTGATGAGACTACTAGGGGAATAAAATTAGCTTCCTGCCATTATATCTGCATACATGATTTCTATTAACAGAGCAGTAAGCTAGATCTCACACAGAGAAGATATCAAAGTAGGAGGGTGCTGTGCATTTTAGAGTCCAGCCACCAGTCTTAATGACTTGGTGGTGGTTGTGTCTTTGAATCAGGTTTTTGAATCCTGGGGACTGCTTGGACTAATTCCTGCAGTTTTTTTTAAATTCACATTTATATGACTCAGGGCGGCTTACAGTCTTTGGAGCACAACCCAATGTGCTCAGCAATAGCCTTCGTTCTATTGTATATGCCTGCTTATTACTAGGGCTTTTTGCCCTCCCCCCAATGGCATTTCTACAAAGTCAGCTTATTGCCCCCAACAATCTTGGGTCCTCAATTTACCTACCCCGGGAGGATGGAAGGCTGAGTCAACCTTGAGCCTGGTGGGAAGTAATTTGTGCCTACCTCCTTCTTAAGGTTGAGAAAAATAAAGTGATTGGCTCATCATCACAGCTGGCTTTGTGTCTAAGGCAGGACTAGAACTCACAATCTCCTGCTTTCTAGCCTGATGCCTTAACCACTGCACCAACCTGCCTCAAATCTTAATGACAGAGCATCCAAATACCAGCCCGAATTTTCCCTGTATGCCAAAAGTTTTATCAATCTCTTACCATTTTTATTGAAGAAGCTGCATCATAGAAACACAAGCAAACTGTTCTGTCTGCATGCGAGGCATATTTCATTCCAGATGATTTATACGGATCCAGTCTACCGATACACATCCTTATGTTGGTGAACTATGGCTTGCTTTTGAAATATTTGAGTTGAAACATTTGAATCCATTGTTTTGATCAGATCTCATGTTAGCAATGAATGGTAGTGTTGTAATTCAACTTTTTTCCCCCATGTGAACTAATTTTATGGCATTGCTTATTCTGAATTTCAGATGAATTACAAAGCCAAACATGAGGCAGAAAAATCCAGATGTTCCATACCTCCAGATACTCCTTTGCTTCTCCAGTCCAGAGTCAATGCTTATAATATCAGTGATGTATGTATTATGGACAACTGTCCTTGCAACTCAATTTCATAATTAATAATAGTGTTACTACTATGAATTATTACTATTATAATATTAGTGATATAAAAGTCAATAGATAGATAATAAATAGATAAATAGATATAATAGATATATGTGATGATGGGCATGGCATATATGATAGAGATAGTAGTGGAGATAGATAGATAGATAGATAGATAGATAGATAGATAGATAGAAGCTAGCGATAGAAGTAGAGATAGATAGAGAGATAGAATGAGAGAGATAATAGACAGACAGACAGATTGATTGCTGGTTTAGACTAGCTATGTTTTGAGGGAGAAAAATGTAAAAGAAGAAAGTCCAAAATAATGGGAGAAAGGGAAGGACCCAAGTCTAATGCTTATTTAGAAATATCTTTTTAAGAATTGAAAGCAAGAGGAAGTAACAATGGGTACTTCCAGATGTGGCTACTATGGTGCAGTTACTCTTTCATATTTACAGAATTCAATGGGTGAGCAGAGGTTTTCACCTTCTATTTATCATTGTTGTAGTTCCCCCTTCCAATCTCACTGCCTGTTTCATTTTTATTTACTATGAAAAATCCACTAAGGAAGGAAGGTATCATACCTGGACAATAACTTTGAATTATTAACACAATGAATCCTGTCTGTGGATGGCATCTTGGGGATAATTATTATAAGATAGTAACGAAAAGAAGAAATCCTTAAAAGGGAAAAATTAAATGACTGAATGGGAGAGAGAGAATGAAAGAGAGAGAGAGAGAGAGAGAGGGTGGAAGGGAAGGAGGGAGGGAGAGAGAAGCAGGTAAAAGAAATGGAGGAAAAGGAAAGGCTAAGTGGGAAAATGACTGACAGGTGGAATGACTGAAACAAAAAATTCAGTAGAGATGAAGAAAGAATAGAGAATGAAGCAAAGGAAATAGAGAGAAAAAGGAAAAGAAATGTGTACCAATGGATAACAAACAAGAGGAACATTGTGTGGATAACTCAACACTGTTAATGGAATTTTTTTTGGATGCAGCTATCACTGAATCAATATATGATCTCTAAAAACCAAAAGGGATCTAGTCATTTCATGAAATCAACACAGAGATAACCTAGTATTTCTTTTTCTTCAAGTAATATATATTAGTAATACATGTTACAAACTAGGTTTTTGAAGCAGCACTGATTTCAATGCATGACTTGAATATGCCAGATTGTTGTGATTTTATATATTTTCTACAATAAATGGCTGCTTCAATTCATTATGTTATACTTCCCTTATGTTTTCTTATCATTCTCATTTGGTTAGAATTGGTATAAGTATGACTGGGATCAATCCAAAGCAAAGAAGTTTGATATCAAAATGGATGCCATCCCAATTCTGGCTGCCAAAGCAAAACAAAAGATTGCAAGTGATGTAAGTGTTACCCAGAATTTTTAAAAAGGCAATTCTTGGCTGTCCGTTTTTATACAAATTTATAGCATACAAAACTATGTCATTCTCTTTTCCCAATTAGGTTGAGTACAAGAAGCTCTATGAAAAGAACAAAGGGAAGCTTGTTGGAGCTTTGAGCGTTGAAGATGATCCTAGGATCTTGCACTCGCTGAAAGTAGGCAAGCTGCAAAGTGATGTAAGTAACCCCAATGTATAGTATTGTGTAAACAGGAAGTGTGGGAGGCATACAACATTTTCCTTGGATTCCAGGAGCTTACAAGCAAGGAGACAGAGTATGGAATAACAAGTCCTAAACATTTTTAAAAAAAAATATTATAATCTTGACTCAATAAATATACAAGTGAAACTCAAAAGTAGAATATCATGCAAAAGTTCATTTATTTCAGTAATGCAACTTAAAAGGTGAAACTAATATATGAGATAGACTCATTACATGCAAAGCAAGATAGTTCAAGCCGTGATTTGTCATAATTGTGATGATTATGGCTTACAGCTCATGAAAACCCCAAATCCACAATCTCAGAAAATTAGAATATTGTGAAAAGGTGCAATATTCTAGGCACAAAATGTCCCACTCTAATCAGCTAATTAAGCATAACACCTGCAAAGGGTTCCTGAGCCTTTAAATGGTCTCTCAGTCTGGTTCAGTAGGAATCACAATCATGGGAAAGACTGCTGACCTGACAGTTGTGCAGAAAAAATCATTGACACCTCCATAAGGAGGGAAAGCTCAAAAGGTAATTGCAAAAGAAGTTGGATGTTCCCAAAGTGCTGTATCAAAGCACATTAATAGAAAGTTATGTGGAAGGGAAAAGTGTGGAAGAAAAAGGTGCACAAGCAGCAGGGATGACCGCATCCTGGAGAGGATTGTCAGGAAAAGGCCATTCAAAAGTGTTGGGGACTTTCACAAGGAGTGGACTGAGCTGGAGTCAGTGCATCAAGAGCCACCACACACAGACGGATCCTGGACATGGGCTTCAAATGTCATATTCCTCTTGTCAAGCCGCTCCTGAACAACAAACCATGTCAGAAGCGTCTTACCTGGGCTAAAGAAAAACAGACCTGGTCTGTTGCTCAGTGATCCAAAGTCCTCTTTTCTGATGAGAGCAACTTTTGCATCTCATTTGGAAACCAAGGACCCAGAGTCTGGAGGAAGAATGGAGAGGCACACACTGCAAGATGCTTGAAGTCCAGTGTGAAGTTTCCACAGTCTGTGTTGATTTGGGGAGCCATGTCATCTGCTGGTGTTGGTCCACTATGCTTCATTAAGTCCAGGGTCAACGCAGCCATCTACCAGGAGATTTGGGAGCACTTCATTCTTCCTTCCGCAGATGAGCTTTATGGGGATGCTGATTTCATTTGGTACCTGCCCACACTGCCAAAAGCACCAAAACCTGGTTCAATGACCGTGGGATTACTGTGCTTGATTGGCCAGCAAACTTGCCAGACCTGAACCCCATAGAGAATCTATGGGGCATTGCCAAGAAAGATGAGAGACATGAGACCAAACAATGCAGAAGAGCTGAAGGCGCTATTGAAGCATCCTGATCTTCCATAACACCTCAGCAGTGCCACAGGCTGATAGCTTCCATGCCACGCTGCATTGAGGCAGTAATTGCTGCAAAAGGGGCCCAAACCAAGTACTGAGTACATATGCATGCTTATACTTTTCAGAGGTCCAATATTGTTCTATGTACAATCCTTGTTTTATTGATTGTATGTAATATTCTAATTTTCTGAGATTGTGGATTTGGGGTTTTCATGAGCTGTAAGCCATGATCATTTTTTATTTTTTGTATTATTTTTTTTATTTTTATTTTTTGTATTTTTGTAATTATACTTCTTTGGGGCTTGTTAGTTTAATTCTTTCTTAATTATTTATTGTTGTTGTTGTTTTAATTGTGAGCCGCCCCGAGTCTTCGGAGATGGGCATACAAGTCCCAATAATAAATAAATAAATAAATAAATCATCACAATTATGACAAATCACAACTTGAACTATCTTGCTTTGCATGTAATGAGTCTATCTCATATATTAGTTTCACCTTTTAAGTTGCATTACTGAAATAAATGAACTTTTGCACGATATTCTAATTTTTCGAGTTTCACCTGTATTGGCTGTGTGATATACATACTGAACAGTGGGGTTTTTTTTCTTAAACTTTTCACCTGTCAAATCCATCTAACTACAAGTTCCTTAGTCTTCTCCTTCCTATTGGCCCATTGACTATTTTTTCCCCATATATTTGACTGTGCTATTTATTTCCCATAAATGTTTGTTATTATTTCTCAAGATAACCAACACTTCAATAGCAAAACTTTCTAAATGGGAGACAACATCATGCATATAAGAAATATTGTCTAAATCCCTGTTGCATGATTACTTCTACTTTTTCACTCTTGCAGAGACTATATAAGGAACCATATGAAAAAGCAAAAGGAGTAAGCATTAACTATTGTGAGACTCCACAGTATCAAGTGGACAATGTTCTTAAGAACTTCAGTGGGGTAAGTGTGGTGAAGATTTCTCCTTTGCTTCTGCTCCAGACATAGTCTTGTTTGGTTTGCTGCAACATGTGACTGTATTTCTCCACAGGTGAAATACAAGGAGCCTTATGTAACCAATGTCTTGGGCCGATACATAGGCACTTTTGAGGACCCTTATCAAGCGCATTGTATGAAGATTGAAGCTATGAAGAGTGACGTGAGTAGGAATTGTACCTATTTCTCTCCCCCACCCTCCTTATTCAGTCCATGGTGCTTACTGAACTCTGATGGTTTCTCTAGAAAAACTATAAAGCGGACTACGAAGATGACAAGGCTAAATGTTATTTCCCTCAAACCATAACTCCAGAATATGAAGTCATGAAGAAGCTGGATGTGTGCAAGGATGTAAGTCATTGTTCTAGTGAGGATATATTATTTATGATTTTCAGAACTGAAAAATATAAGTGTCTCAATTATTATTATTATTTCATGAAATTCTTAAAACAATAAATAAAATAAAAGACATTACGCGATCCAAAAATATCTGAAGTATTGCTGCTGGCACAAGAACTGAATTCAAACTTCATACAGCACATACTGTCAATTTAAATGCTACCTTCTCCAGCAGTACTTTTGCTGAATGGCTGCATGGATGATGGTAACACAATGGACCTTCATTAAAATGTATCATGAATTATAAAATCATAAATATCTACCAAAAATTAATTACCACTGAATTTTAAAAACTTTTCTCCCTAGTCTGCCTACAAAAAGCATCCTGACCAGATTAAGTTTACTCCAGTGTTGGATTCTCCAGTTTTGCTACAAGCAGATTAATACCAAGCAGCTGAGTGATGTAAGGCTGTGCATGCTTTTATATTTTCTGCTAAATTGCCTGACAAAGAACCCACAATTATTAGGGACTTTCATGTTTATTAGGGACAATTATTCACGATTATTCACGATTATTAGGGACTTGCAATGTTAAGTGTTAAGTGATTGGAAGGAATTGTCAGGAACTGCCGGCTGATACTTAACTAGAGTCAGTTTTTGCAAAATGAAAGTGTTCATTTTTGATTGCTGACCCACTGAAAGCCAAAGACATTCTTAATCTGCTGGTGCTAAGAAACTCTTTTCCTCTGCTGTGCAGATACTAGCAGAGGTATGTCTCTGACATTAGATAAATATGTGACACACTGTTGATAAATTATCTGTCTTCGGAACAGTGTGTTTGCATGGCATTTTTATACATCCCCACAAAGTTGCTTTTTAAGTCCTCAGTAACTCATTCTGCATTTCAGATGAACTACAAAGCCAAACATGAGGCTGAAAAATCCAGATGTTCTATACCTCCTGATGCTCCTTTTTTCCTTCAGTCCAAAGTCAATGCTTATAACATCAGTGATGTAAGTATAAGACTTGTGATAATTTTGCAGTTAGAGCAATATAATATATTTTGACTCAATTACATGAAATCTTACTATTGCTAGTAGGGCATGAATCTAAGACATTGCAGTATGATGTCAATCAGGTAAGCAAGGGGTAAGACTATGAATGCCTTCTGAAGACACTGGGCTTCTTTCATAGTCCACAGTCAGTATGAGCAAGGGCATTACACTGGAAAAGAGAACAAACTTAATTTTAGAACCATAGAGAAAGGAGTACAGAACATATTGATTGTTGGGGAAGAAGAATGAAGCTTGTCAAAATTATGACATAAGAAAGGTAAAAAAGAAAACAAAACTCTTCAACAAATATTTAGGAAAGACTATATGGATCAGGAGAAAGGAAAAAGGTAGCAGGAATGATAGGGAAAGAGTCTAATCAAGTTGTGCAGACTTAACACAATCTGGAAAAAATAGATCTAAAAGCAGTTGCTGGGAATATTATGGAAGGGTGTGTGATTCAGCAAACACATCTCCAATTATGTCGTAAATCACAGCTTGGTTTTGAGGCAAGGATCAGGCGCTGATGAAGAATTTGATTAGGTTAATGCATACTGCCTTTTTGTTCAAGTACTGCAGAGGATAGATTGGTTACATCATGTGTTTGCATATCGTGTACTGTTCATCTCCTAAGAGGCTTTTTAAAACAAGTTCCAAATTTTAAAAAGTGATTATATATTTAGTAGTATTTCACAGTAGCATATAGAAAGGTTAGAATTTATATTTCAGTTGGCTGGAAATGTTTGCCCTTAACTTGAAGAATGTTCATTTTGTCAATCAAACTGAGGTATGGTTACAGATATACTTCAAGTTGACCCACTTTATTTTCTTCTTCTCTCTTTGTTAGAATTGGTATAAGTATGACTGGGATCAATCAAAAGCAAAGAAATTTGATATCAAAATGGATGCTATCCCGATTCTGGCTGCTAAAGCAAAACAGAAGATCACGAGCGATGTAAGTGCTGGACAGAGTAATGAGGGTGACCTTTAGCATTCAATATGCATACAAAGTTTGTAGCCTATGCAAGTATTTTATCCCAATGTCCCCTTGTAGGTTGAGTATAAAAAAGGCTACGAAAAGAGCAAAGGGAAGCTTATTGGAGCCTTGAGCGTCCAGGATGATCCCAAGATCTTACATTCTCTGAAAGTAGGGAAACTGCAAAATGATGTAAGTAAGCCCAAATTACAGTAAAAAATGGACTGTGTGGCACTTTAGAATCTTTGTGATGATATAGCACAGCTTTTTTTTTTGCTCCCTGTATTCTCACACCGTTTAAAAAAAACTATAATCTGCATCTACAGCTTTACTGTTCTAATAGTAGCTAGTAAAGGGGACACATACCATACACGCCTTCAGTAATTTGTTAATATTTTTATGATTATCCAATTGGGAACTTCCAGCTTTACGATAGATCTTTATATAATTATCCCAAGTATCCTAATATATTCAGAGTCAAGTTAAGTAGTCAGTTGTCTGACTACTTAAAAAATGTTTAACTAAAATAATCATGAACATCAACATGTTAAATCATGAATGAGCTAAATGGAACATCCATATCAGAAAGCTGCTTACACAGAACATTAACAGCTATTGCTAATTGATATGCAGTATCCTTGCCATTTTATTTATAACCTAATTTGGGTTTCCCATAAACACCTGCCTTGCTGCTCTTGGCGAGAAACCCTTTGCTAATCTATACCCTGGAATTAAGCCAGGAAGATAGTTCTTATGTGTCCATTCTAATTATGAATTCACAAATGACATTTTCCACATTACTTCCTATAACACTTCCTCCTTTATTTTTCACTCTTGCAGAGGCTATATAAGGAACCATATGAAAAAGCAAAAGGTGTAAGCATTAACTATTGTGAGACTCCACAGTATCAAGTGGACAACGTTCTTAAGAACTTCAGTGGGGTAAGTGTGGTGAAGATTTCTCCTTTGCTTCTGCTCCACACATAGTCTTACTTGTTTTGCTACAACGTGTGACTGTATTTCTCCACAGGTGAAATACAAGGAGCCTTATGTAACCAATGTCTTGGGCCGGTACATAGGCACTTCTGAAGACCCTTATCAAGCGCATTGTATGAAGATTGAAGCTATGAAGAGTGATGTAAGTATGAATTGTACCTACTTTCCTCTATTTTTCCTGTCTTGTTCAGTTCATGGTGCTTATTGAACTCTGATGGTTTCTCTAGAAAAACTATAAAGCGGACTACGAAGATGACAAAGCTAAGTGCTATTTCCCTCAAACCATAACTCAAGAATATGAAACCATAAAGAAGCTGGACATATGCAAAGATGTAAGTCATTGTTTTAGTGAGGTCATATTTTTTATGTGTTTCAGAATTGAAAAAGAAAAGAATCTCAGTGGTGTATTATGTCAAAATATTCTTAAAATAATAAATGAAATACAAAATACGGGAAAATATCTGAAGTATTATCGATGGTACAACAACTGAATTTTAACATCATACAGTAAATACTGTCAATATAAAAGCTGCCTTCCCCAGCTATATTTTTGCTGAATGGATGCATGGATGATAGTAGCAGAGCAGAATGTTGTAAAACATATCATGCAGTAGAAAAACATAAGTCTGATCTTTACTGAAAAGTAATCTCTGCTGGTTTTTATTTTGTTCTTTTTCTAGTCTGCCTACAAAAAGCATCCTGACCAGATTAAGTTTACTCCAGTGTTGGATTCTCCAGTTTTGCTACAAGCGCAGATTAATACCAAGCAGCTGAGTGATGTAAGCAACCTGGAAATGGACGGGACCTGGCTTTGCATGGTCCTACATTTCTTGCTAAATTGTCTGACAGACCACCTAGCATTTAGTTGGGACTTGCAGATTCTTTACATTGCAATAACATGAGTCTCTATTTGGAAAGTGAGAATTTTGTGGCAACACTCTTGAAAAGGAATTGAAGCAGTTGCTTAGAATGTGTCAGAATGAGCATGGCAGTGCATCTCAGTTTTCTAGAAACTCATCCTCTTCTTCATGTATGTGCTTATTTAGCAAAAGATTCTCAGACATGAATCAGATAGATTAGGTTCTCTGTTGCAGACAAGAACTAAGCCCTGGGAGGCAGGCATGCATTTACATAGGGTTGTGCTTTGGAATCTTAAATATGGGCATTTTTTCTGTCACACTTCTCAATTAACAGGGGTTTGTTTGATGCTCAGAATAGCTTAGAAAGGTTAACAAACTGATTGTTTTTAACTTCTAGAAACTGTTAGTTGCTATTTCAGCAGATATAGCCCCTATGCCATTTCTTCTGTTTTGTCTCTCCTCCCCTCTTCAGGCTCTGGAGAAGCTGACTATGTCATTGATGATGATTTAGATAATTCTAAAAAGTTTATAATTGCACCCTTAGCTGTTTTTTTTTTTTAAATCATGAGACCCTTTCATATGTCCTGCTAACTGTGGCAGGAAGCCATTCCAGAAGTACAGAAATGGATATGATCTTCTTTAAATTCGATCTTGTCCCATTGGAAAAACAGTCTGTTGTCCACTATTTTTGTTCTGTTTTAAAGGGGCATTTTTCACCATAGGCGATAAGAGTCTTGTAGTTCAGCTGGTCTGCAGTACCTCATTTGTGGCTAAAGTTAAAGAGGAGGACAAACTGCCCTGCTGTTAATGGCTTCCTCTGGCTCCCTACTCATTCAACATTTGACAACAGGAGAATCAAAACTTTCCCATTGTGCCCCAAAGCCATTTTCCCCACAGCTCAGGCGAAACTTCAAGAGAAAGCAAGAAAGATGCCAGGGAATAAGCCATGATAAAGCCTCTAATTCTCCTGTCCTGCTGAGATATTCTGTAGGACTGGAATGCTCTGGGAAAAGAGAAGTAAAAGGAAAGTTGTTCTTTAATTGCCAATCCCCAAGATGAAGCTGTTCATCCTGGCTTGGTGGAGAAGGCATAACTGGTTCTCAGGGTTGTCTGGGTGCATTTGTTGACCTGTACCAGTGGTCCATCTACAAGTCTTATGCTACCAGTAATTGACACCAAAGAGGCATTTTTTTCCACCTGTTTGTTTACTTTCCTTATTGATCAAACCTGTTTACCTCATTACTGAGGTAGAAAATAGTCAGAAACAGAACCAGTGCATTTGAAGCCATTGGGCTTTGATGCTGACTCATATACAGCAGAAAAACACTTCACTGCTCAAGTCTGCATGTGTTTTTGATCATCTGAATGAGAGAGAGAGAGAGAGAGAGAGAGAGAGAGATTCAGAAGGAAGTTAAGAGAGAGAAGTTAAATGTCCAGCGATAAAACTGAAAATCTAAAAAATCGACACCATCATATTCTGAGAGGATAGTCATTTGCATAACGAAAACATAGACATTTGTCTTTTTCATAGAAATGTTTGTAATAAAGTTGCAGTCTCCCTAAAACACATTGAAAGTATTAAAATAGGATTCCCTCTAAGTACCTATATTGAAGAAATATTACTTTTGTAACATTTAACTTGTTCTGTATAGTCAGGGGAATTGTAAATAATCTGTTTTAGATTAATGTCAATTAGAGATTAAAACAATGAAAGTATTTACATTGACAATTAGATTTTCTTGGAATATTCCAAAATATTTAAAATAATTCCAACACCAAATAAAAACCCACAAATTTCCATTAATGCTTTAGAAATAATAGGAATCACATGAGATTATATTAATTAAATAATTTGATAATCAATCTTTTATAGTTTTATTTACCATTTTGGTAAATAACATTCATAGCTATTCAATTAAAAATATCAAGGGAAAAATATGTTCAGCTCTAGCCATTTTTAAACCCACAATGTCCTTCTGAGGCCTAAGAAAATAGGCTAAATGTTCCAACAGATGGAGTTCCATTCCTGTCAGGGCAGAAAAGAATTCCATATGTATTAGTGTACTATAATGGGTATCCTATAAATCCTGTTGAATCCGAGTGGCATATAAATCCAAGAAGGAAAGAAGGAGGGAAGGAAGGAAGGAAGGAAGGAAGGAAGGAAGGAAGGAAGGAAGGAAGGAAGGAAGGATGTTCCATCCAATTGAGAACTGAAACTGGACTATATTTCAGGCCTCTTTATTCCCTCCCTCTTCCACACACTGGATAGCAAGAGGGGGACATATTTTTTTACCTCTTCTTGGTCAGGAATTCCTCCCATTCTTCTCCTCATTGCCAAATGAGCCGTTCTCCAGATCATATTAGTTATACAAATGTCTGTTATTCACTTGACCAGATCTTCAAAGTTAACTCTCAGGCACACCACAAAATTACCATGGATGCCTGAACTTCTCTGAATAAGCACTAGGGAGGAGAGGTTTATCATTTTATAGCTCCCTCCATCAGCAAGCTTATTAAAAAACCTATATCAATTATGTTGCTAATAAAGCATTTGGTCTCAGGCAGAAATATGGCTCATGTGAAATAGGAAAGTAGTAAATTTTCTTAGATTTCAAAGATATTTGTCAGGAAAGGAGGTTGGTATTCAGAAAGTTGAAATTGCTGCTTTTGGTGTAGGGGAATAACTGGTACTGCATGGGCGCCACCATTTTGTCCTATCTGCTCCTTTAGAAGGTTCATTCATTTGGACACCTTAGTTTGGGTACTGGAGCAAGGCACTGATGATTGATCAATAGTTAGTGGGGTTACAAAAACCTCTGTAGCCATAGTTGGCTTCTAGGAGAAGGAATTCTTCCCATATTGAAGAGCAGTGTGTATTAGTCATTTATATACCATTGTTTGTTCATTCTATATTTCAGATGAATTACAAAGCTAAACATGAGGCTGAAAAATCCAGATGTTCTATACCTCCAGATGCTCCTTTGTTTCTTCAGTCCAGAGTTAATGCTTATAATATCAGTGATGTGAGTATAATGGACAACTGCTCTTCTGACTCAATGTCTTAATAAATACTATTATTGCTACTATGATAATAGGTCATGAATCTAAAATATTTGCAGTGAGAAGTCTATTAGGCAGACAGCAAATAAGCCTAGTTAAATGTTCTTTGAATACATTGGACAGAGTTTTGTAACCTAGAGTCAGCATGGACAAGGACATCAAGCTTGAAAAGAACCAATCTAATTAGCTATATTTAAAACAACACAAAGACCAAGATTTATTGGTAGAGGATGAAATAAAATGAGAGAATGATATGATGACATAAGAAGGAAGTGGGAAAGCAGGATTTATCAACATGTCTAGGAATGTGTGGTGCGTATTTGGCAGGAGAAACAATAGAAATAGAAATGATGTAGAAGAGGAATTTGGGTTCTAAGGATCTCACAAGAACTTAGAACATGAGTGACTGTAATCACAGGAATTACTAGAAAAGAGTCTGGGTAGTGAGTAGGAATGGAAGTGAAGGACTGGGAGATAATGGGCATATTTGGCCAGATGTTACCTATAATAAAATAATCATTACATGAAGATATGCATTTTCTCTATGTCTAAGTGTGTCTATATAATTATATCTATATCCTTGTTGATAGACACATTGATAGATAGATGATAGGTAGGTAAGTAGATAGAGATAGATAGATAGATAGATAGATAGATAGATAGATAGATAGATAGATAGATAGAGAAATATTCTAAATCTGTCCCATTAATATGAAATAGATTGCCAAGGCAATCTGTACATATATAGATCTATCTTAGAATGGACTCATTTTGTGAAAGTTCCAAATATGTTTCTTGATGGTATTTTATTGAAACCTAAAGAACGTTAGAATTTATTGTTCAGTTGGTTAGAAATGACAATTGTTGCTCTTACCTTAAAGAATATTTTCATTTTGTCAATCAAATTGCAGTATGGTTATAGATTTAAAAAAAAGATCTATCCTCCTGATTCCTAGTTTGGGTTGATCCACTTTATTTTCTACTTGTTTCTTGGTTAGAATTGGTACAAGTATGATTGGGATCAATCTAAAGCAAAGAAGTTTGATATCAAAGTAGATGCCATCCCGATTCTGGCTGCTAAAGCAAAACAAAAAATTGCGAGCGATGTAAGTATGGCATGGAGTACTAACACTTACCAGTAGCTTTCAATTTGCATGCAAACTTTGTAGCCTATGAAAATATTTTTTCCAATATCCCCCTGTAGGTTGAGTACAAGAAAGGCTACGAAAAGAGCAAAGGGAAGCTTATTGGAGCCTTGAGCGTCCAGGATGATCCCAAGATCTTACATTCTCTGAAAGTAGGGAAATTACAAAATGATGTAAGTAAGCCCAAAATATGGTAAAATATGGTGTGTGGCATGTTGGAACCTTTGTGATGATGTAGCACAACCCTTTGTTTAGCTTCCTCTATTCTAGAGCTATAAAGCAAGAAAAATTAGTAGTGAAATAAGAATTCTCAAATCATTTTTGAAAAATATAATCTGCATCTCATAGTATTTTATTAGTAGCCAGTTAAGAAGACACATACCACATGCATCTTCAGTCACTTGCTAACATTTTTTGGCTCTTATAATCTTCTTTTATGACTATATCAAATTTTGGAACAATTTTGTAGTTATACAATGTATAAATATAATTTATTCACAGGTATAGTAAGTAGTGAATTGTCTGATGATACCAATAGAGCTGAATATCAGTAGCTCAGACTGGTAACAAAATATCTGCAGGCAAACAATTTTGCTCAGAGAGCAGCAAGGATTCCACAATTGTCTGATGAAAAAGTATTTGAAATAGAATAACATTGTGAGCCATAGTGGCTCAGTGGTTAGAATGCAATACTGCAGACTACTTCTGCTGACTGCCAGCTGCCAGCAGTTTGGCAGTTCGATCCCCACCAACTCAGCGTTCCATCCGTCCGGGGTCGGTAAAATGAGGAGCCAGATTGTTGGGGGCAAAATGCTGACTCTGTAAACCACTTAGAGAGGGCTGTAAAGCACTGTGAAGCGGTATATAAGTCTAATTGCTATTGCTATTAATTCATGAACATCAACATGTTAAATCATTAATGACCTAAATGGGACATTTGTATTTGAAAGATGTCCAAATAGATGATTAATAGCAGCTATTGTTAAACTGACTTAAAGTACAGTCACTGTTTCCATTAGAATTTATGATAGATTTCTCATAAACAACTTCAGGCCATTAACCTATTTCACCATACAGATCATGGGCTTAATCCAGATTACATGATTTTATTTTCTAGGTGATTCCAGTTCCCTTTTGGGTGTTTTTTTTAAACATTTGGTTGCTATTTTATATTTTATGTACTGAGCTTTCTTTTTTATAGTTATATTTTTTTATTCTTAGTTTTATTGTCTGCTGTCCAGAATCAAATTGTTCCAGTTGGGTGGCCTTACAAATGTATGCAAAAATAAATTAGTACATAAATATGTACTTACAATTCCATCCCAATTATGGATTCAGAATGTAGATTTGGATGAAATCTTTTGGAATGCATTGTGATGTATATTTCAGGATGAAAGGGAAGCAGAAATGTGTAAGTGGGAAGCCAGGCAGCCACAGAAGGAACAATATTTGTAACATCATTTCCTATAACCCTTTCTCCATTTTTCCCATTCTTGCAGAGACTATATAAGGAACCATATGAAAAAGCAAAAGGAATAAGCATTAACTATTGTGAGACGCCGCAGTATCAGGTGGACAACGTTCTTAAGAACTTCAGTGGGGTAAGTGTGGTGAAGATTTCTCCTTTGCTTCTGCTCCACACATAGTCTTGTTTGGTTTGCTGCAACATGTGACTGTATTTCTCCACAGGTGAAATACAAGGAGCCTTATGTAACCAATGTCTTGGGCCGATACATAGGCACTTTTGAGGACCCCTATCAAGCACATTGCATGAAGATTGAAGCTATGAAGAGTGACGTGAGTATGAATTGTACCTATTTTCCTTTACTTGTTTTCCTTTTTGTTCAGTTTATGGTGTTTATGATGTTTTATGGTGGTTCCTCTAGAAAAACTATAAGGCAGACTATGAAGACGAAAAGGCTAAATGCTATTTCCCTCAAACCATAACTCAAGAATATGAAGCCATAAAGAAACTGGATGTGTGCAAAGATGTAAGTCATTGTTACTGTGAGGTTTTATATTTGTACATACAGTAGTCTGGAGTCTTTAAAAATTGTTTTTAAAAAGGTAAACTTTAATATTACAATGCTAATTTATGTTTCCTTGGATTGGTCTTGACTTATGGCTGATTATGCACATGAGGGCTCTTGTTCCACATTGTTGCCCTCTGCAGATACCCATCCTCATAGTTTTCTTGGCATTAGAATGGAATTAACTATTTTTCTTAAACACCCAGACATAACACTGGAAGACCCACAATGTAAGGTTAAATTGGAAAGGGTAGGTCACATGTGATGCCAAATCAGAATTTAAGAAACCACAGAATTGTTACAACAAAGTGGTATAGACTAGGGATATTTTCCTTGTGGTGTTCATTGATTCAAACACTTCCTCCTGAAGAGATCAGTCTGAAGCCTGATAACAGATGCCTTTGTAGCATCACCTGGGCATTTTAATTTTTTTAAGTTTTGGCAGGCCAACATTGGAGTTTGTAGTACGCCTTGCATTATACTTGCTTCTCCAGTTTTGTTACTATTCCACTATTACTGCGCTGAAAAGTGGCTGTTCAGATATACATATAGGATACATGTGACATCTGGTGGTAGGGAGACTGCAGTTGAGTTACTGGAGGAGACTATCTTCAGTATAATCATCCATTTTCTGCCATTTCAATGGTTTGGATGAGCTCTGTGCTGCAGAATGAGCACACCATCTCCTTCTCCTTTTCCCCATTTTTAAAAATCCTGGCTTGTAGTATTGTTACAATGTAACTAGAACAGATTGGTAGCCTCTCCAATACATGTGAGTTTGTAAAAGTCAATCGTGGGTTAAAAATGAGGTTAAAAAAGGTTTAAAAAAATCTTTTGCTTTGGGAGGAACTCTTTACCTCAATTGCTGCCTGTCCACCATCTTGGTTTCTCCTCACATCTGCTGGTTGTCTTTTACCTTAGTTTTTACTAGTGGTTATTGACTATTTTGGCATTTATTCATATTTCTATTTTATATTTAAATTTTTGTTATTCATTGCAGATGTTTTATATCTGTGTTTTATGAAAGTAAGCTACCATGAGCCCCTGTTGTTTGCAGGAGGAAACAAATACAACAAATATTGTCATGAAAGCTGATACATGCATGTATGAATGTTCTTTGTGCAAAGTGTTTGAAGGGGATATTTCACAAAGGGATGCCTTCTAGACATGGTTATGGTTACTAAACCCTGAAGCTCAACATTATCTGAGAGATATTGGCTGTGAAAGCCTATACTAGTGTAGTGAAATAAAGCATCTTTCTTGGGAGTCCAAAGTTGTTCTTTCAAGAGGCAACTGGACTTTCTGTTTTTCTTTGAAGGCAAAACAACCACTTCATAAATGCATGGCACAACATAGGAGAACAAACCCATGAGGACTAGATTCAGCAGTCCATCTTCATTTAAAAGACAAAGGCCGCTCTTTTGAAGACAGCAAAGTCCACATTTTGGACAGAGTGGACCACTGGTTTGAAAGAAAGGTCAAAGAGGCCATCTTTGTCAAAATTGAGCAGTCTATCTCAACAGAGGGGGAGGGATATGACATCATCTATCTCCAGTCTACCACACAGTTTTTCAACAATTCTAAGAAGGTTTCACATACATTTGCACCACTGATGACACAGATAAACCTCCAGGTGGTCTTAACCACTTGCTAAATGAATGCAAATGACCAGCTGTCTTCAAGGAGTATAAATCCTTCCATTGCCCACCATCCAGTCAGAGCTGAAGAAACTTCTTGGATGAGAAGTGAAACATCTTCAAGAAAAACCAGAAAGTCCAGTTGCCTCTTGAAAAAGTGCCTTTTGGACAACCATGACCTGGATGATTAAGAATCTCCATAAACACTTTCTTGGGAGTGTTAAGGTAGCCTTGACTTTTTCAAGGCTCCCTCATGTGCTTGAAAAACTGGTTGTTTATGCACATGTGCATGACACTACCACTTCATTTTACATACAATCCCTTCACAGGCAGACATGCAGACCCTGAAGAAACAGATCTGGAAACATCTGTATAGCTTTGCAAACAGTTGATGCTTTAGTCCACGGGTGTCAAACTCGTGTGATGTATCACAACATTTTGTTCCCTTTGTGGAACTGGGATGGGTGTGGCCTGCGTGCTGCCAGTTTGACATCCCTGCCTTAGATTTTTGAAGAGAGAGGATTTGTTTCCAATATGTTGCATAGATTTACTAGTAATAGGCTTCATCCTCAGCAGTGCAAATATAGATTATAGCACTGTACCTGTGTGTAACAAGTATGGGACAATATGCTTCTATTCACATCTTTTAGTTAAAATAGCAATATATATATATTTGATCATCAGAAGGCTTTAAGATTTCTAAACAGCAGTGGGTTTAGACATATTGTTGATGAATGAATGGACTATGTTAGTATGCTAGAATTTTTTTTAAAAAATATTTTCTCATAGATACTGAAAAGTAGAACTGTATTTTGATATATACTAAAAAGTAAATGCAATTACCTTTTGTTTCCTCATTTGTCTAGCATGCATACAAGAAACATCCTGGTAAGATCAAATTTACTCCTGTGACAGACTCGCTGGTTATGGTACAAGCACAAATTAATTCCAAGCAGCTGAGTGATGTAAGTAACCTAGCAACTCTAACAAGGTCCCATCTGGCCTTATTTTGTAGATGCTTTCTCTTCTAGTTTCTATTCATGAAGTTGTAGCTTTATTACCTGACCGGTGAAAATGTTCCAGTTTATGATTTTCAAAACATACCATGCAATGAACATAGCATTTTGAAGAATGTCAGAATGCCTCATTATTCTTTAGACCAGGGGTGGGCAATTAATTTTCCCACATGAGAAATGGGGACTCTTGTGAAGTGCCGAAACAATAAGGCCATGAAGATGTGTAGGCATGCACACATAAACATACATAAATTTTTTAAAAATAGCAGTCACCTTCAAAATAAAAGCAATTCTTGTAGGCTGGGAAGGGAGAGTCAAAGGGTGGGATGTGACTGAGGGGCCATAAAATGCCCCGGTCTGTTCTAGACCAGGGGTCTCCAACCTTGGCAACTTTAAGACTTGTGGACTTCAATTCCCAGAGTACCTCAGCCAGAGGAACTCTGGGAGTTGTAGTCCACAAGTCTTAAAGTTGCCAAAGTTGGAGACCCCTGGTCTAAACCACACCAATCCAGCCATCCTGAGGATAATCCAAAAGCTCAATATAAATTTTATGGAAATGTGAGGCTGGATTATGTAGGGAACATCACAGCTTACTTCTTGTTCCAGAAGATTTATTTCTGGAATTTTTTTGGATCATCTCTGGAACAACCACATCCATAGTAGTAAAAAAATAATAATGGAATAGTTCAGTATTCCTTGGAATGTTTTGTTTTCAAACTTGTATATTTTTGTACATATTTAATACCAGAGTCAATGAAACAAGTAGCAATATAAATGGGAAAACAAGGGCTGAGCTTGTCATCAATCAGCAGGAATGTATAGGTTGTTAGTGTTGCTTTAACACAGGAAATTTATTTTGACATTGTTTTGTGGTAATGCTTCCTATTTTAAATTTTCAAAAGATGTATGTTATGAAAGCAGATGGGGATCTGTTATTGTTGTGTTCATGAAAACAAAAGTCCAGTCATATCTTTATGTTGACTGACATTGACGCAGCCTTTCCTGAATTAACTGAACAGCGTAAACATACTTACTTACTTGATTTATACTGTGCCTTTCTATTGTGATGGTTATTAAACTACAGTGGTACCTTGGTGCTCAACTGCTTTGAAATTCATCAAATTTGGTACTCAGTGCATTTTGACATGGAAAGTTTGTCCCAGTACTAATCATTTAACAGATAATCAGAGTTGGAAGGGACCTTGTAGGTCATCTAGTCCAATCCCCCACCCAAGCAGGAGACCTACACCAGTGGTTCCCAAACTTTTTCAGTCCACACCCCTTTGGTGCTACAAACTCATCCTTGGTGCCCCCTACCCAGGGGTGGGATTCAAATTTCTGTGGGCGTGGCCTAATTTGAGGGCGTGACTTGCTGGTGATGTGACTGGGTGGCGTGGCTTGCTGGTCACATACTGGCTGGGTGTGGCTTGCTGGCTGGGCATGGCTTGGTGGTCACATGACCGGGTAGGTGTGGTTTGGTGGTCATGTGACTGGGTGGGCATGGCCAGGTGACTGGCAAACCAAATACAAGTGGTGCTCACTTAATGGCCGGTTGTTTAGCAAGTGTTCTAATTTATGACTGGCCTCCCCAGAGCTATTTGACCTGTTTTTGGAGTTTTGACAGCCAAGCACACATACACTCCCTTCTAACCCTGCTGGAGCAGGTCATTGGACTAGATTTTTGTTTGGTACTCAATGCACAAGCTGAAATTTATTGGTATTAGCTGCCTTGTGACTCACTACATCATTCCGTAGGGGAAAAATTTGTTTGGTACTCATCACACCTCCCAGAAACAATTAAGGATGAGTACTGAGGTACCACTGTCAAAAACTTTTACTTTAAATGGTTTGGATTTCCCTCTTATTTTGCTCAGGCATTAACAGCCTATGCTAGCATGCTTAAATGCTGTCCTCCAGATGATAACTTCTTAATGTGATTTTCATTTTATATTTCAGTTGAACTACAAAGCCAAACACGAAGCTGAGAAAAACAGATGTTCTATCCCTCCAGATGCTCCCTTATTCCTCCAATCCAAAGTCAATGCCTACAACATCAGTGATGTAAGATACTTTCATCACTTTCAGTGATGAATGATACTTTCACAGCTAAATAAAACCAAGCTACTGAGGAGAATCATAATGCTATTCATGACAGTGAGGATAATAAGGCATAAAACAGGACATATTTGATTGTCAGGTAACACCTGCCAGGAGGATTAGTTTAGAGGCAGAGAACTTAGATCACCGTTAAGATTTTCTTCATAATCAGTTGTCATAACCTCTAGTTAGTTTGGTGAGTGGCTTCAGCTTTGCGGAAAGGCCAATGATGAATTAAGAAATCAGATACTAAAGAGGAAGAATGATGAACAGATGGCAATGAAGAAGAGAAAAAAGAAAAGGATCAAAATAGATATTTAGGAGAGTCTATAGGTGCTAGCAAGAAGAAACATGCTAGGGAAAGAGGCTATTGAGGTTCTAGGAGGCTATGAAGACCAAGAAAGCACAGCAAATGTTAGTGTGTATGTGTGTGCTCTTATGTGAGAGTTCACTGACAGAGACTCACCTGAAAAACCTCATTTAATAAATGTTTAATTATTTACTATGGATAGAAAAACCCCATTTGTTCTACAGACTGCTTTCCAGCTTTGAAAAAGGGTTCTTTAGGGTACATGGAGTACAACGAAGAGCTTCATTCTAGACTGATGTTCTGAAATTAGAATTTACATTGTTTGGATTATATCTTTGACAGCCCTTGCAATATAAAGTAATGTTAATCTCATAAAGGGCTTACTTTATACAAAATCTACATATTTGTTGAGTGGATGTTAAAGAGCTTGAAATCTTGTGGGTCAAAAGATTGGTAAAAAATATTTTATTCTGTTATTTTACTCATTATTCTACTCTGTTATTCTGTTAGTCTACTCATAATAACATGCACATTGAAATAGTTGTGCAGTTATATGGTTATCCACTCCCTAAGATAAATATATGGATTATATGTAATACATTTTGGATTTTATGTCATGACTTGTTCATGTATTTTTCTCTTCTCCCATGGGTTAGAATTGGTATAAGTATGACTGGGATCAATCAAAAGCAAATAAATTTGACATCAAGATGGATGCCATTCCAATTCTAGCTGCAAAAGCCAAGCAAAAAATTGCAAGTAATGTAAGTGTTACACAGAAATTAAGGTAGATCTTGGATTGATTTACATTTGCAGCCAGGTTTTTAGAATACCAAAGTACATTATTGTCTTGTGACCATACAGGTTGAATACAAAAAGGGTTATGAACAGAGCAAAGGCAAGTTAATTGGAGCTCTGAGTATTGAAGATGATCCCAAGATGATACATTGCCAAAAAGTGGCCAAGCAACAGAGTGATGTAAGTACAGATAAACCAAATAATATGTGGTTTGTTGATGATATGCTGAATTCTCAGAAAAATGTTGATTTATCTAGATATAAACCTTTCTCAGAAGACATTTCTTTAGAGTGTCCCTTTAGGTGAAGTTTACATTCAGTGAATTCTTATTAAAGAACCACTGATCTCTAATTTTGAAAACACAATGAGCAAGTCCAGAGTGTTAAATCCTCTGATGGGAAATAATAATAATACACCCTTTGAGGAAAGTAGGTTATCATAATTGCCTAACAAAATGATCAGGAAATGCAAATGTTAATAAAAATAATACTTGGGCTATTAACCTGAATGCTTATGAAGTACATAAAGTAAGTGAATCTTAGGTTATCAGCAGATGCACCACATTTTTAGCATAAGTTGGCCATACATTCAGAAGTGCATGTACCTGTTGACAGTGGCTTATTTCAAAGTCAGCATAACCCCAACCTAGCCTGTTTCTTGCTATGACTGTAGTCATTTCAGAAGACCTTCTCATGTTGCAGAAAAAGGATTCTTTAAATAAGCTGTGCCTGCTTTTAGCATATTTGTTGGATATTGTAGAGGGATTATCACCCACATTTTACAAAGATCTGGGCTTCTTTTTCCAACTCCAAATGGTAAATTACTTGTATTAATTGTATCATAGCTGCTCTATAAAAAAGATTATGAAGCATCAAGACCATATACACAGCACCACTGGATATGATTCCCGTTGTACAAGCAAAGAAAGCTCAGGCAATCGTCAGTGATACAGACTACAGGCATCGGATCCATAATTACTCCTATCCTCCTGATAGTATTAATGTGGAGCTGGCCAGGAAGGCTAATACTATACTAAGTGACGTAAGTAGCAATGTTTGTTCAAACCCAGCATTGTTGAACTGAAGAATGCTACATATAGAAAAGAGGAACGGCAGTGTATTTCCATAGCAATAGCAATACCACTTAGACTTATATACCACTTCATAATGCTTTATAGCCCTCTCTAAGCAGTTTACAGAGTCAGCCTATTGCCCCCAACAATCTTACCGACCTTGGAAAGATGGAAGGCTGAGTCAACCTTGAGCCTGGTGAGATTCAAACTGCCAAATTGCAGGCAGCCAGCAGTCAGCAGAAGTAGCCTGCAGTACTGCATCCTAACCACTGCGCCACCGTGGCTCTGGAATAAGCCTTTTCCAGAATTTGACAAGTGGGGCAGGAAGAAACCCAATTGAGGATTCTCTATTTTGGCTTTCCCTAACTGCTGTCCTCCAGGTTTGTTGGGAATATAATTTCCAGACAACTGTTGGACATGTCTAACTTTAAAATCTAAGTTGGCCATCAGCTGTCTTGAAATTATGCTGACCTGTAATTATCCATACAGCATCAGTTAGAGAAGAATGTTTTAAAATATTAAAATATTGACTGGTGAGTGTTTGTGAAAATGAGAATAGATTTAAAGACTGAAAAGAAATTCTGCACCTGAAAAGAATAATAGGTAGCTGCTATCTACAGTACAAAGTACAGTACAAAGATTAAATTCAAGGATTTGATTCAAATGCTGTTCAGTGAAATGTCCAAATCAAATTGACTTTTTAAATCAGTTTGATTATTCAGGTTGAATCACTTAGTCAAATGAAGTATATTTGAATCAGTTCAATGATTATGAATGTTCCGTGCCTGCACTGAAGCTATTTTTCTAAAGAAGTTCAGAAACTCAGGTCAGTTTGATCGCATGTTTGAGTCAAGCTGATAAGCAGATTTGAGTTCTGAACCCAATAATTGATTTGAATTAGATTGGGGGTGTTCCATACATCCCTACTTTCAATGTTTCCACCTTTAAAAACTTGTGTTCAGTATAATTTTCAATAAATGTTTCTTGGGATATAAAATAGAACTGAAGATTTAAATCTATAAAACGTTTTGTAGCTTGTCTGTTTAACAGAGATAATATGTATTTGCAATATCCTATTGTTTGTAAAGGATGATCTGGAATTCAGAGAGCTTCTAAAAATATTATACTATTCCTGCCCATGAAGTCCTAACTATTATGTAAAGCCGGGTGTTGCTTTCAAACTGAGTCCAGCTTCTAGTGATTATACAGAAACGTTCTTATCCCAGGATGTGTTTCTTTAAAAATGTCTTCGTATAGCCTACAGGTCTGTTTTTTCCAGATGGACCTTATAGATCAAGCACCTTTCAAAGCTGATTCTGCTTTCATTTAGGTAGTGCTCCTGTTTAATGAAACATATCACACCAGTTTTGGAATAATTTAATCATTTTGTTTTTGGCAATTACATTATCATCCTAATTTTAATTCATGAATTATAGTTTCTGTTGGCTACCTTTTTAAAGAATGTTCCATCTACATCAGGGGTGTCCAACTCATGTTGTCACGGTGGTGTCATGTGATGTATTGTGACTCTCCCCCCCTTTGCTAAACCAGGTGTGGGCATGGCCAGCGCATGACACATCCGGCTCATAGGCTGTAAGTTTGACACCCCTGATCTACATATAGGACAGCTCACATAAACTGTCACATGAACCCGAAGGCAAGAATTTCCCATTTTTAAACTCATTATGGTCTTTTCCAGAATGAATATAAAGCTGATTACAACAGTTGGATGAAAGGATGTGGTTGGGTACCTTATGGATCCCTGGATGCAGAAACAGCAAAAAGAACTTCAGGATATGTAAGCGAGGTAAGTAAAAAAAAAGCCAGAGTTATTCCAGGTTAGTTATGGTATTCTTCATTTTTTTTCTTTTAACAACTCTGAAATCCCTCTTGTATCAGGGTGGAGTCGGGGCGACTAAAGGAAGCTGAGTGTTTACTGGCTGGATTCTCTTCCTGATGCCTATGCAGAGTTCACAGCAGATATTTTCTCTTTGCACCCAAATAGAAAAACATCTGTTGCTACCTAGAATTGAACTCTCAACCTCCTGAGTGTGAGGAGGAGTCTACACCTTTAGGTCATTGCACCGCTTACTGGGCTTCTCCATATTTAATTATAGCTAAATGGGGAAAAATCAGATACCCTAAAAGAGCTATACACTGAATCCCCAGTCTAATCAATAACCCTCTCACTTATCACATGTTTCGCCCACTGTTTTTCAACCCAAACAGTTAACCGATACTTGCACATTTTTAAAGAAGACTCACATCAGTGCAATTCCAGCAGTTACACTCAATCAGAAGGCAAACTTGCAGACTTAAGACAATGTTCTGATACAACTAAAATGTAGAATATTGTAACCCATAACCTTCAGGTCATATCTGTTAGAAAAGTGGGTTTGTTGTATAATTTCAGTAACAAGATTATGGATTTTAAGAATATAAGCAGGTCATTCAGCATCAGTGGCACCTCATACTGGATTGATAAATCCAAGGGAGGACCTTCCAACCAAGTATTTTTGTAGAAGACTTCCTGAGAGCAACAAAGGATGACATGGTCCTCTTCTGACTCCTGGACCGTCATAAATGCAACGTGTCCTTGTATTTTTCTGCTTCAATTAAAAACTTCTGTTTTCTAATCAGAATTGACTTAAACCCTGTTTAAGAGCAGATGGTCACCAGCGAGTCATGCTGATCTAGCAGCAACTCCAGGTTTGATTGGCTGCAGGATCTATCATTGTCCCTTCCCTCCTACAGTTGCAAGCTTTCCATCTTTAGCTGCTTGCCTTTTGGGTTCTCTGATGGTGGGCAGTTGGTTTTTACAGTCATCTTGTATTGAAAAATACAAAAAGGCCCATAAAGTCCATAAAAGATTATTAATTCTAGAAGATCATTCTTCAGTCACCTCTTATATCTCCCTATGGCCATCCTTTTACTTTATGCCCAGGCTGGGTGATGCATGATCTCCTTGTTTTCCCATTCCTAGCCCACTGGTACTGAAAAACTTCTCTTCCCTTTAGGTTTTTTTTTAAATTATGTTACAACATATGAACATTGTTATTTGTTTTTATAAGCTGAACAATCTGCTCTTGCTAGCTCTAATAATTTCTCTGGTAGAGAACAGCTCCAGAGCTATTTCACAAGACAGATTCTCCACTCCTCTACTCATTGCAGAATACCTTATGCCGCCAGACTTGAAATTCTAGACCTAGAAAGCCTAGAACTACCCCGCCTTCGGTCTGATCTAAGTATAGTATATAAAATCACACATTGCAATGTCCTTCCAGTCAATCAATACTTCAGCTTCAACCATAACAATACAAGAGCACACAATAGATACAAACTCAAAGTTAACCGCACCAAACTTGATTGCAGGAAATACAACTTCAGCAACAGAGTGGTCAATGTCTGGAATACTCTACCTGATTCTGTGGTTTCTTCCCCAAACCCCCAAAACTTCAACCCTAGACTGTCTACTATTGACCTCACCCGTTTCCTAAGAGGTCTGTAGGGGGTGTGCATAAGCGTACCAATGTGCCTACTGTCCCTGTCCTCTTGTTTCTTTTATTTTTCTTACATGTATTCATTTCATGTATTCACAACTATGTTTATCCTTGAAGGTGATTGACAAAATAAATAAATTAAATTAAAATGAAAGGACAACTGTTGGCTATCGGTTTCATTGCCACGGCATCAGAGTCACAGTGGTGTCATAAGAAAAGAAAAGAAAATGAAAGGGTTTTGTGTTAAAGGAGATAATGGGAGGGCAGAGAAGTGGAACATGAAGGCATCTATGTGAGAAGACACCAGGAAACCAAGGGAAGAGCAGGAGACTAGTAAGACGGCAATAGCTACTCAAAGGAAAGAACAGGCACTAGTAGAGTGGTCCAGCAAGCCAATGAGTCCTGCCTTCCTTCTGCAGATGGGAAGGACAAGAATTAGGGAAAGACCAATCAGTCTGAAGTCTGGATTGAGCACTAGGCCTATTCTGTTATCAACTCACTGCAATCTGGACTGACATTTCTAAAAAAGACAAGCTGCGTGAAATTTGTTTTCTCTTTCTCCTCCTCTTTCCTTTTCTATATAATAAAAACAAATGGAAGTTATATGTTCATGTAGTTGGTTAAATTATCCATGAATGCAAGTATCTGTAGTTAGTTCTGCTTTGCTCCATTACTCTTAAGCCATAATGTGGTACAATATGGTCTATAAAGTGGTTAATTCTGTCCCAGTAGATAGAAAAATTGACTACACTTCTTTTAGGAGAGCTTTATTTATTTGCTTGTTTCTAATTATTTAATTACAACACCGAAACCCAATTCTTGGGGTAGCATAAGTGTTTTCCATAGAAAAAGTGTTAATATTTTAGATTCATCGAAGTCTTTCAGCCTTGATTACTTTTTAAAATCACTTGGACTTGGAAAAAAAAAATCTTTAAGATGTATTTTTAGTGAAGTGGTAGATAATGATTAGATGGAAGCAATGGAAAAATTCAGTAAATGAGACTGATTTGTTTTTTTCATAAACAGAAAAATTACCGTCAGCCTCCAGACACTATTAAATTTACACCAATTGAAGATCATCCTACTGTGGTTCAGGCTAAAATCAATCAAGCCCAGCGGAGTGATGTAAGTATGGGTAATGTCTGTATGTTTGTTAGCTTTTGGACTAACTGCATTATAAATTTATTTTAATTCATATTTATATCCCGCCCTTCTCCGGAGACTCAGGGTGGCTTACAATTTTTGGGATACAACCCAATGCGCTCAGCAATAGCCTTCCTTCCATTGTATATGCCTGCTTATTACTAAGCAGCATTTTTACAAAGTCAGCTTATTGCCCCCAACAATCTTGGGTCCTCAATTTACCTACCCTGAGAGGATGGAAGGCTGAGTCAACCTTGAGCCTGGTGGGATTCGAGCCTACAGTAATTGTAAGCAGCTGGAACTTAAATGCAGGCATTTAACAGCCTGCACTACCAAGGCTCAAATTTGCTACAGGTCATAGAATCTTTAAAAGACTAAAGGGTCTTGATCAGATGTAACCTATACTTCTGAATTGAAACAAAATCTGTAATTTGGAATAATTTTTATAATTATAAAATTAAAAATTATAATGTTTGTTTTTGGTTTTGGATGTCTCACTGATTTTCATACTTGATTCCTCTTCAGGTACTTTATAAAGCCAAAAATGAAGAAGTAATTCACAATTATAACCTCCCGGCAGATGCCCCTCAATTTATCCAGGCAAGGGTTAATTCCTACAATATCAGTGATGTAAGTTTGCTTTTGGCAATTTTTAAAATGGAACTTTAACTTCACATGTAGGTGGTGGACAATTCATGACTCAATAAATTCATTCTCTTTCAGACTTACTACAAACTGGGCTTGGAAGACCTGAAAGCGAAGGGCTATGACCTGAGGAGCGATGCCATTCCTATTAGAGCAGCTAAAACTGCCAGAAAGGCTGCCAGTGACGTGAGTATGCCCATCATAAAGAGTGGTTTTCGTAGGGGCAAAGGGAAATTCCACTACCATAATTCACTTTTAGGACTTGGCACTAGTTCATCAGTCTAAGAAAAAGCTCATCCATGCTACATCACCTGCATTCTAGTGGACCGATTTCTGAATTGAACCAATCCCAGAAAACAGTGGTACTTTTCTGGAGTCACTCTGGGTAGTGAGATGCAGGCACATACATTAAATAAGTAAATAAATAAATAAATAAATAAATAAATAAATAATAAATAAATAAATCTGTTTATAATGGATTTACTGATTTGTACAGTTTACCAGCCATCGTTTAAACATCTTGACATGTTAAGCACAATCTGAGCCCATATCATTTGGTAACAAGACTTTGACTACTCTTGAGTGAAGACTATCTTTTAACTTCTCAGTTTCATGGAACTTCAGAGTGCAGAACTTGAATGGCACTGTGCCTTGTCTTTTTCAATTAGCTCACTGCATCATTTGCATCTTTGTTATGGGTAGCCTTCGCAGAGGGGAATGCCCTCCCATCTATGACTTGCCAGGCCCCACCACCGATTCATTTTCAGGAGCCTTTCCAACCTTTAACTTTTCACGAGTGTCTTTCTGAGCTACTAACTCCTCCAATAGTGTATATTTATTATTTTCCATGAATCGTTTCAATTATTTCTCCTCTCTCCCCTCCATTTTATTCTGTTTTATTATCATAGTAAGCTGCTTCAGATATTTAACTAGTGGTGTTTAAATACTTTTGATTAATAATATATTAGTGCACTAGTTTGGTTTCTTATTTTGCTTTACTTATCTCAGACGGTAACATTTATATTATCTTACTGTACCTCAATTTTAGTCTTTTAATGACCCCGTAATCCCTTACATCGGGGTGGAGTTGGGTAACAGAACGGAGCAGAGGGTTTACTGGCTGGATGCCTGGGAGTTTTCACCAGTACCCCAAAAGCATACATTATATGCTGTCACTTGTTGCAGTTCTTCTGGCACTACTATATGCATGCATTCAGTCTGGAAAGTAGACACTTTTCTGCTCATGTTGAACTTATTATCTTTTTGTTTTCAATATTGCTTTTATGTAGTATCGGTTATAGGATGCTCAGTCAGGAAATAAATCTCTTTCTCAATCTTGTTTTGACAGTTTGAATATAAGAAGGGCTACGAACAAGCCAAAGGCAAACTGATTGGCTTCCAGAGCATTCAAGATGACCCCAAATTAGTCCATTATATGAACGTGGCCAAAATGCAGTCAGAGCGGGACTACAAGAAAGCTTATGAGCAAAGCAAGACTAAGTACAACACTCCACTTGATATGGTGAATGTTGTAGCTGCTAAGAAAGCCCAGGAAATTGTCAGCAATACCAATTACAAGAATCCCCTGCACAATTATACATTATTGCCAGATGATATTAGTGTGGAGCGAGCTAAAAACATGATGCAGATTCAGAGTGATGTAAGTCTGCTCAGATATTTGTGTTCAGGTAAATGTAATTTGAAAATAAGTTTTTTAAGCTAACTAGTTCTTCCCTCTTTCTTTCTTTCTTTCTTTCTTTCTTTCTTTCTTTCTTTCTTTCTTTCTTTCTTTCTTCAGAATCTTTACAAGTCAGATTTTAATAGCTGGATGAAAGGTATTGGGTGGATCCCAATTGGTTCCCTTGAAGCGGAGAAAGCTAGAAAAGCAGGAGAGGCTCTAAATGAGAAGAAGTACCGACAGCATCCAGACACTATTAAATTTACAAGTATTGTGGATTCTCCTGTCATGGTCCAGGCTAAGCAGAATGCGCTTCAGCTCAGTGATGTGAGTAAGGCTTTGGAAAGATAGGTGAAATGCTAAGTCTTATGGAGTTGGAGAGTCTCCTAAATCCAAGGAATGAATGAAATTAAAGAAATTGAACCTTGTATTTAATAATTACGCAAATGTGGCTAATTCTATTCTATTTATTTTCATCTTGCATGTCAGTATTTGCTTTATGAAGAGTATAAAAGAATGTCCTATTTAGGAAGGGTATGAGATTGTGCATATGGGGGTTTGGTGTCATTATTGACTCCTGGCAAATGCCTGGACTAATCCCTGCAAATTTATTGGAAAGGTTTTCAAAAGGAGTTTATCACTACACCAAACTTTTTCTATCTTTGCTTCCCCACCATATGTACTATGGAGTTCACCATGTCTGCAAAATATCTGCTCACAATACTAAGGGACTCAGAAATTATCTGCTCCTTTACATTTTCAAAAACCACCTTGACATCACTATGTCAGATTCCAAAGTCTGTGCATTCTTCTTCCCTTTGCATGGTAAAGTACCAGCCAAGTTACTTAGGTCACCAAAGGCTTATAATATCAAAATCTACTGGAAAAATAAATAGACTAAAACGGAGTTCAGGCAGGGGTGGGATTCTCCTGGTTCAGGCGAACCCCTTCAGCTGGCTCCGAACCGGTTCACCCTGGCGAGCATGTGGACTTGCCCACCCCTGCTGTTTCCTGTGCTTTATGTCTTTTTATTAGAGCACAGCTGATTTGCGTGGCAGAGCAGTTTGCCACGCCTCAGCTGTTTTCTTCAGCTACAGTTGAAGGTAAGTATTAGCTTTTTAAAATGTGGAGCATGCGTGTGTGTTTGATGCATGCATGTGCACCAAGCCCCCACACTCACCGAACTGGTTGTTATACCAGTTGAATCATACCCCTGAGTTCAGGGTATTATTGGTGGTACATTGTCCCCTGGACAATGGCACCTGTTTTCATAAGTTTTGGGAAAGTCCTGAAGATAAGGTTGTGTTCCAGATATAGGTTGGATCATTAGTTAGACCTGTGAAGAGTTTGTTCAATTTGTGGCAGATAGGTGGGTTTTTTTTAACCCCTGGTTATGCTGTGTTATTAGACTATGTTTGTAAATGTTCTTAGCTAGCTAGCTCAGAGTCATAATGGTAAAATGGGCAGCCACATAAATTGAATAAATGAATACAATTCTAAGGTATTTTGTTTTTAAACTAAATTTTGTTTTTAAACAAAATAGGCCTGTATGTAATATCTGAAAATGTATTGATTCTTCAGTCATTTGCATTGTCATTTTTTTAAAAAAAATCAGTATATATGTAACAGCTTTAACAACATAATTAAAAAGTAAGATAAATCTCAGAATTTTTCCACTAAATTCAATATTGCTGTGTCTAAATTTAATAGCTGAAGAATAGATTTATATTCTATTAATTGTATTTGAAATAATTCATTTTTAGTTATTGAATAAGCTTTAAAAATAAACATATACTCAAGTACTTGAGGCTGAGATTGTAGTTTCTAATAGTAGACAGAGCCATTTGTTTGAGACTGAAGGAAGTTAGGTGTTTCCTCTTTAAAAATTTAGTTTTCTTACATCTAGTTTTCCAGATATCTTTGTCCTGCTATGAACCTAGCAGGATCTTGTGGGTTTTATAATGATCTGGAAGTGGTTGTCTGATTAATTATAATTGTTATAATTATAATTGTTAATTGATTCAACTTAGCTACCTTGCACCAACATTTTTCATAATGACAAATAAGTACACATGGAAATGTAGTAACTAAGGATAATTCTTATAACATGTTCCTATGACCATTCTTTTCTCCCATGGAAAAAAAGTACAACTTGTTTTCAGTGGCTGTTAAGTAAGTGTACATAGGCTGCAGACAGTTTTACACACTAAGGTAATATGTATATTCAACTGTTGAGTTAAGAAACATCAGGATATATTATTGTCTTGTTTCTTTGATTTTCAGATATTATACAAATCTTCTGGGGAAGAAATGAAGCATACTTATAATTTGCCTGCAGATGCCCCTCAGTTTATCCAGGCCAAATATAATGCAGCTAATATCAGTGATGTAAGTGACTATTCAAAAGCTGTGCATAATTTATACTATGGTAAATAATGCAGAGTTTTATAATAAATATTATTCTGATAATTTGAAAATCAAATAGATAACATAATTTGGTATGTGATGATATCATTGTTTATCACTTGTTGCTGTGCATGATATAAGTAATTTTCTATTTATTTATTTATTTATTTATTTATTTATTTAATTTATATCCCGCCTCACTTCCCCCAATGGGGAACTCGAGGCGGCGTACAAAAGGATAAAAACAATTTCTGTACAATGTAAAAACAAAAACTCATTCATATCGATCCAAAACATACACGGGGGAAGAGCAAGGTCTCAATGCCATGCCCCCTGACAAAGTCAGGTCTTAATGGCTTTGCGGAAGGCAAGTAGATTTGGGATGGTTCTAATCTCCGCGGGGAGCATATTCCAAAGGGACGGCGCTGCTACAGAGAAGGCCCTAGCTCGTGGACCCGCCAGCCGACATTGCCTGGCTGACGGTATCCAGAGCAAGCCCTCCCTGTGAGATCTAACCGGGCGCTGGGAGGCATAAGGTCGCAGAAGGTGGTCTCGTAGGTATCCCACTCCTAAGCCATGAAGGGCTTTAAAAGTTGTCACTAGCACCTTGAATTGCACCCGGAAGACCACTGGTAACCAGTGCAGCCCGCAGAGGATGGATGTTATATGGGCACGCCTAGGTGCACCCATAATCACTTGCGCGGCCGCATTCTGCACCAGCTGAAGTCTCTGAGTGCTCTTCAAGAGCAGCCCCATGTAGAGCACATTGCACTAATCCAATCGAGAGGTGATAAGGTCATGAGCAACCATTTTTTTCCAATTGGGAGAAGGGAAACAAGAAACGGAGGGACCAAACATTGACAGTCATATCAATAGAGGCTCTGCTAACATGACTAGCCATAGTTTCAAACCAATGGATCAAGCATAATCCAGAAAAAGCTAACTTTTAGTCAAGATAAATGCATTGTAAGAAAGTCAAGATAAATGCATTGTATGGACTACTGGATTCTAAGTAATTCTAAATTGATCAACAGTAATGACTTAAAATGACTTGTTAAATCAGTAAGATGCTCTTTTTTCAGAATTATTATAAATATGGCTATCAGGACCTCATAGCCAAAGGACCCAATGTACTGGGTGATGCCATTCCAATTACTCATGCCAAGGCCTCAAGAAACATTGCTAGTGATGTAAGTAATCCTTACTAAGTTCTCTTTATATACTATCAGAATGATGAAAGTTGCTCTTAGCTTGCTATGTAAATGATTAAATTATTTTCTCACACATTACCTTCTCTGTTTGAGACCATTATATCCTTAGGCTTAAAGGTTTTTATTGGCAAAATTTCTTGTCACTCTCATTCTATTGTTTTAGCGTTCTTCTTCACTATGGAGGACAGGTGTGAATCTATCGTTGCTTCTTCTAGTGGAAATGATTGGCTGCTTGTTCAAGAGCTAAAATTACTGGAAAAAAATGGAAGCAAGCTATTGCACAACATAGATAGAACTAAATATTATGCCATACATTTTATCCCATTTCCAGCAATTTGGTCATCTATGTGTATTCTTTTGCACAGATTCTAATAGTAACTTTCAGAAATCCATCATTTTCAGTTTCTTAGTCCAGCCTACAGGACTGCCAGTAATGCATGATTGTAATCCAGGCATAATTATGCATGTACACAGGCATAATTTCACATTTTTCCTACTATAGGAGGGTTTTTTTTAAAAAAAGGAATCCTGTCATGTCCATCTCAACAATTCACCTAAAATTATTTTTCTTCATTACTAATATAAAAATGAGTACGGAATTGCCAAGTGGTCCAGACACTTTTCTTAGCTGCTTGTATACCAAGTCTCACAATCCAGGCCTAACTACTCTCTCTCTTTGTCTCTCTGACTGGAACTTTAGTTCAAATACAAAGAAGCTTATCAAAAGACTAAAGGCAAACAGGTTGGTTTCCGAAACTTGCAAGACGCTCCTCTGCTTGTCCATTCCATGAATGTGGCCAAGATGCAGTCTGAGCGTGAGTACAAGAAGGATTATGAGAAAAGCAAGACATGCTATCACACACCAGTGGAGATGGTCAGTATCCAAGCTGCCAAGCAGGCTCAGGATGTAGCCTCCAATGCCAACTACAAACATCTGATCCATCACTATACCTACCTGCCAGATGCTATGAATGTGGAACTGGCCAAGAATAGGATGCAAATCCAGAGCGATGTAAGTAGGGCAATATTTAAAAGGTCACAGCTGCCTAGAGACAACACAGCATAGTTTTCCTAGCAAGCAATGATATCTCTTTTCTAGAATCATTTCTAAGAATAAACTATTTTAAAAAATATTTATTTTTAAATCACAGGGTCAGATTAATCATTCTTAAAGATGCTCAAATTATTAAAATGGCTTTTGAGCTACGAAAGAAGGAAGGGGAGGTGTGGGAATATGATATCTTTGAATTCTTAATTATCTCTAATTCCCAGGGGAACTATTGGGAAATCCATCTGCACTGATGATGCACCCCAATTTTTCAGATAACTTCATCAGTGTGATAGATGGCTATATTTTTAAAAAGCCACATTTGACAAAACAGTTGGGTTGGGACCCTCATTTAAAGAGGAAGGGGAGAGCAGTTGAGAATGCTAGAATCATTCATGTAAACTGCTCTTTGTTGGGAGTTAAAGCATTCTATGTCAGCAAATGATCAGTGAAGCAAGTTTAAGAATTATAACAAAAACAAGATTTCATTGCAGTAAATTTACAAAAAGGCAAATGCTTGGTATCCAGCTAGTTATGTCTCTTCCATAGGAGAATCACATCGCATGTGCCCTTTGTGTGTGTGTGTGTGTGTGTGTGTGTGTGTGTGTGTGTACACGGGCATGTGTGCACCTGGAAAGATGAAAGTGACATCAGATTAGCAAATAGATTAGCATTTCTTAACTCTGTTAATTCTTTAATCTGTTAATCCTTAACTCTCTATCTACACTCCTCTGCACCTTTATGGTCATCAGGTCATGGAGAGACTGAAGAGTTAAATCTACATCTCCAACACTTCTCATTTAGCCAAGCTTCAAACAAAATAAATTAGTACCATTCTGTATTTGAGACCCCACTTCCAGCGTCAGCTTTATACTCTTCTTTGCTTCACTTGCCACTTTCCCCCATAACTTTTGGTATAGGAACACCAAGTTGGACCTGATACACAAATTAATTAATACCTTTTCTGTCAATGTAACAATTTTCACAGGAAAGCACACTTGAAAACAGTTTTGGGGTTTGAGTTGGAAATTCATATATAAAAATAAATGGTTGCCTTGAGCATTGCCAAAGAAATGATTGCATGAATTTTACTTTGTGTTCTCCTTTCTCTTTCAAAAGGGATGCTTTGTTCCTGTCTGTTTATGATGGATTTTGCTTGAATTGTATACCCAATTCCATTTCAGTATTTTAGTGCTCAATAGATTTGCCTTCCAAGCTTGCAGATAAATGGAATGCTAAATTGGATGCTAATGTTGGCTGAAAAACTATACTCTTTTCCTAAGAGCTTTTGTCTCAGTCTAAAATAAATAAATATTGCTTTATGATTATATATATAGCTAGAATTTATGTAGAGTGACAAAAACAAAAGAAGACCACCTTGGAAGAAAGTTATGGAAATACTATTATCAGGTAGCCAGAAAATGAAGGATTTTGTCTCTCGCTTTGCCTAACTTTGCAGACTTTATATTACATAAGGACATCCAAACATTTAACTTAGACAGTATAAATGCATCCCATTGGAGTGCCAATGCTTACCTTGGGAACTACTGTATGTACTACTTGATCCTTTGAAAGGCTTTCCCTATGCTTCCAGAGCTTTGAGTCTCCTTTTGGTTTTCCTCAGATTGCTTACAAAGATGACTACAACAACTGGTTGAGAGGTGTGGGATGGAGTCCCTTGGGCTCCCTGGATATGGAGAAAGTTAGAAAAGCTGGCGATGCAATATGTGAATCTAAATATCGCCAGCACCCAGACAAATTCAAGTTTACAAGTTTGATGGATGCTATACCGATGGTTTTGGCTCATCACAATACCAAACAGCTGAGTGATGTAAGTTCAACCCCAAAGGGCATCATTACCTTCTTTTAAGTTATTGTCTTAAAAGTGCTATGGAATTCTAAAATATTTATAAGCAGTCTTGGGCTGGTTCAAAGTTTTGGGCTTTATCTAAGAAATTCCTGCAGAGGCTCTTCCATATAACTTTCAAGAGTTTTGCAAATCCCCAGCTATACAGACCTAAATTGGATTGGTTTTCCTATGTGCTCTGGGTACAATTTTCCATTCTAAAGGAGACTTTTCAATTCTTTAAAATATGTTGGGATTATGGTTTCCAGAATTTCCAGACTGTATTGCATTTGACTATAGTGATTATGAATTTTGGGAGTTACAGTCCAAATATACCTGGAAGATACTAGTTTGAGCAACATAATTTTAAATTAAAACTTGTACCTGCTGCATAAATTGTTTTTTTTCTTTCAGATAAACTATAAGATAGAAGGTGAGAAAGTGAAGCACAAGTATCATTTGGATCCAGATGTACCTGAATTTATTCAAGCAAAAGTCAATGCCTACAATATAAGTGATGTAAGTACTTGGCAGTTTCTTTGATGCCTAAATGAATACATAAATTGATGTAAGACCTTCATCTATAGAAAACCAAAATTAGTGATTCAGTTTATTCTTGGCTTTTCCATTTCATTTTTTAAGCCACTTGTAGGAAAAAGACTAGGGTTTTGTTCATTAGTATGGATATAAATTATCTTAATTCTAATTGTAACTCTCAATTTAAAAAAAACCCTTTCATGTTAATATAAGAATATTCATGGATCTTCACTGCTAGAGCTTAACTAGAGGCTTTAAGAAAAATGATTTCTTCTCTTTAAGAATTTCTACAAAGCAGACTGGAAGAGGCGGCTTGCTGAAGGCTATGACATGAAAGCAGATGCTATTCCTATTGTTGCCGCGAAAACTTCACGCCACATTGCCAGTGATGTAAGTTAATCCTAATAAAATCTTTTAAGGCACTTTCAAAAATTTTAAACAGCAAGGTTTGGAAGAAAAGCTCTTGGAGGAGTACAGGTAGCACGTGAAGGAAAAAAAACAAGGGAGAATTTAGTTTTCTAGTTTGATATACAATAATTGAATGCAATTGTGACATTTTTAACAACAACAACAACAAGAACAATGGGAAAGAGGTTATAGCCAGAAAATAATCAAAGCAAGGGTAGAAATAAATACCCAGCATTGAGTTACTCTCTGTCACAGAGGGTGATACCACATGTTTTGCAATGGCTTAAATGTCTTCATTTTGATTTTCCCTAGTACAAATACAAGGAATCTTACGAGAAAGAAAAAGGAAAGCAAATTGGCTTCCTTAGCCTGCAAGATGATCCTAAATTGGTTCATTATATGAATGTGGCAAAACTACAATCAGAACGTGAATACAAGAAAGGCTACGAAAGCAGCAAAACTAAATATAATTTACCTCTAGACCTGTTCAGTGTAGTGGCTGCTAAGAAAGCCCAAGAAGTTGTGACTGACACAAACTACAAACAACCTCTGCACAATTACACTCTTCTTCCTGATGCCATGAGTATGGAATTGTCAAGAAACAGGATGCAGATTCAGAGTGATGTATGTAATTATTAACACTATTGTGCCGATGATTAATTAATAACTTGGAGAAAGCCAGGACAGCTTTTTTAAAAATACAATTAATACATATAAATATAGATGAATGTACAGATAGTTAAGATTTATGTAAAAAGTATGTATACCATCATGGAAGTGTTGCAATGAATGGAAATGATGTTGTATATGAGAAAAATTGTTTAATAAAAATTAATAAAAAATAAAATAAAAGGGATATACAAATAACAGACCAACATAGTGATCTGGATAATTTTCCTGTATTAGATTTACAAAAATAATTTTTAAAGTTTTAAAGAATTTTGTGAGAAGGAAAAAATGAAAAGAAATCAAGTCCAACAACATTGTTTGAAGGGACTAAAGATCAAGATTGCTAGCAGTAAACAGAAGGAATATAAAGATGGTTTATTTAATTAAGGTTAAAATAGACATGTTATTACCTAAGGTATCCCTTACTGGACTTTTGCTAACTTCAGGACTGAAGTGATGAGCCTTTAAGGATTTGTTTATATAAGATATGAGAAGAGATAATTTGTTGTATTTTAGAGATGACGTTATTAAAATTGTTTGTACTTCTAATGAATGGGGAGGACACTTTATATATTTCCTTTTTCTTCACTATGTTTTTGTTTTTCCCCTTTCCCTTTTAATTTTTATTCTTTTAGTTTGCATTAGGTTTTACTGTTATAATTATAATCTTTAATAAAATTACTATTAAAAAGAAAAATACAATTAATACAATTTAGATACAGTTGGTTAACCTGACATAAGATTGTTTTTATTTCCAGACATGTTCCAGTCTATTTACTGGAAGTGTAAAGTTTTTCATATGACCACAATTAACTGTGGTATGAACGGGTTTTAATAAATCACAGAGACATTTAGTACTGGAAGAATGTGAAATACATCACATTCTTATTGGAAGAACATAGACTTAAATACTTACAGAGACTTGTTCTCCTTTAACTGGAGAGAAGGTTTTCAGTCAAAAGCTACCATTTCAGTGTGCATTTTGATGGAATAAAGCATTAGGCCATTCTACAATTACGATTATTTTGGAATATTATGAACACTTTTGATTCATACCAAGTTATTTCTTCCTGCTTGCCCCCTCCCTGCAGAATCTTTACAAAACCGACTTTAATAGCTGGCTGAAGGGACTAGGCTGGGTGCCAATTCAATCTCTGGAGGTGGAAAATGCAAAGAATGCCACTCATATTCTCAGTGAAAATAAATATCGTCAGCACCCAGACAAACTGAAGTATACCATTGACATGGATGCTATGGAACAGGTGTTGGCTAAACAAAATGCCCATATCATGGATAAGGTAAGGAAAAACAAAATCTCTTAGGAACATTTTTTCAGGGACAAATTTAAGATTCAGAGATTATAGTCAAATGACCCAGTAAGGATGTGCTTCATTCTTAGTAAAAAGCATTTATTGGAAGTTCTACTGCTTCAATGGCTCATTAGTTTTAGTTATGGCTTATTGAATGAATAATTAGCCAATAATAAAAGAAAGTAGTTCTTCACACAGTGCATATTCATAAATTTGCTATCATAAGGTGTCTTAATGAGATCTGTCTCTGGTAAATTGTTCAAGATGACTAAATATCAAATTAATGTAGAAGTTACCTGCATGGAGAATGATTATGGCCTTTGTGATTTGCATTTTAATTTTCTTAAAGGTTTTGGATGATGGTAAACTGGATTAAAAGGAGTTTTGATCCAAACCAGGGATCAATAAGCTATGTGCATAAAACAAGAATCAATATGGTTTTTTAAGAGCCATTGCAAAAAATCCAGATGGAACACAAACCAACCTGCTTGAAAGAAGAACCCACACAATCCATTAATTACGCTGAGAAATTTCTCTATAAATAGAGCTATATCTTGATTAACTGTAGTGGCCAAAATTGTTTTGGATATGGCTTCTTTCTAACATTACTTGTTCTTATGTCCTGGGTTTTCTTTTAAGCTCAGACCTGCCTCTAGAAGCTTGGCAATGAATAAATAGAATAAAAGGTCAATTGAAAGGGGGAAAATGTCTTCTTAATTCTTATCATATTAATTGTACAAAAACTGGACCTTCTAAAATACTGTAGGTAAATTACTAAAATAGATATATTAAAATAACCGTGTAGGAGAAAATGACATGACTATTTGTTGTAGTAAGAGGTAATATATACTATAGCAATAGTGTCCATATTACATTTATTTAGAAATTCAACAAACAGTTAGGGTTGAGTTATAAAAAAAATTCTAATTTTTATATTCTGTTATTTTGAGTTTGTATAGCCTCTTTGTGAAATCAAGAAATTAACAATTCAATTAATATTTAATTGGTTTTTTTAAAAAGATAATATTGCATGTTTCTAGTTTAGGAAGCAAAAGCAATGATAAAAGGTTTATCATTACAGATTTAGTTTTATTTTGCCTAGTGAGAGGGAGTGTCTTAGTGGCACAAAATGTGCAAGCAAATAACTTGTCAACATGCAACAAAGTGATTTGTTTAAAACTTTTTATTTTAACTGCAGAGGCGGTATATAGAAAAATGGAACAAAGACAAGACTGATATTCACATAATGCCTGACACACCAGAAATACTCCTGTCCAGAGCCAACCAAATCACCATGAGTGATGTAAGCTAAGTATAGGATTGGACTTACATATCAGTACATTAATATGGGTCATATTTTTGGCTTAATTCTGAAAGTACATATCCATCATTCTATTTTTTCCTTGAAAAAAAATAGTTCTAAACATCTGCCTGTGTTTCCTTCTGTTGTGGAACAGAAAATATATAGGTCTGGCTGGGAGGAGGAAAAGAAGAAAGGCTATGATCTACGATCAGATGCTCTGTCCATAAAAGCAGCTAAAGCTTCCAGGGATATTGCAAGTGATGTAAGTTTAATTTTTATATTGCCTGATTATTGGAAAATGTATTTTTATTCTTAATCTGACCATTTCATTTGCTGTCTGATATTTAATGTATACAACCTCTAAAGATACCCAGGTTTCTCAAGTTATGGATTGGGTACAAAGAGGGTGGCCTGGGGTTGTTATCCCTTCTGAGTTCCGCCCCTACAAGTCACGCCAGTCTGAGTTAAGTGTGCTTAAGGGATGTTTACTGTGGGGTCCCCGTGTAGTTGTTCCTCACCTATTACGTACTAGAATCATTGACCTGCTCCATGAAGGGCATCCTGGCATCAACAGGATGAAGGCTCTGGCCCGGAGTTACGTCTGGTGGCCAGGACTGGACGAGGCAGTTACCAATAAGGTGCAACACTGCTCCACCTGTCAGCTCTCCAGACCTTCTCCTCCGACCTCCTGCCCGGGGGAGTGGGAGGACACCAATACCCCATGGTCCAGGCTGCACATAGATCTGGCAGGCCCCTTTCAGGGTAAAACTTCTTAGTGCTAGTTGAATTCTGTCTCTTCTTAGAATGGGTTTCTGACAACTGGTGCTTTTCTTCCCCTCCCTCCCTCCCTCCCTCTCCCTTCCTTCCCCCACCTCTCTAGATCAGTGTCTTTCTATACTTGCCAATTATATCCCAGTATAGTTCTTTGTTGATTGCTTCATTAACTCTGTCTTTGTCAACAAGCCTTTACGATCTCTAGGGAATTTACCAGAGGGAAATATTGAAAGATAATTGGTACAAATGTCTATCTTGCTAGTGGATAAAGATAGTATTTATTCCATTCCCCCCAAATATTAGGCTACAATGTTACCCATGAGTTAGATTGCAGCCTAAACAACATTACTAATTTGAAAGGGCTTAATGGCATTTAATTCTATTAAAAGGTTAATTAATTCTATATTACACCAAACTTATGGTGACCTAGGTGATTTCCAGGTGGCAATGCAGATATGCTTATATTTAATTTGGGTCTCCAATGGGTGTGCAGTCACCCAGGTGTGGTGGCTGGATGTTGAGAGTGGACAAAGGAGTCACCGTACAAGTTGTGTGATGATTAATCAACATCACAAGCTTATAAAACTCTCATCTTTTACTTTATTTACACAGGGCAATGGTTTGTTGTGCAAAACTGGGACAAGTGGGAGGCAGGCAAGCATTGTCCATCTATTACCAGGAAGAGCAAATTCTGATTGAGTGTTGGCTTTTTGTTTTGCCGGTTGAAAAAAAGCAAATATTTCCGTGCCTGTAACATTCTGGTATTTTTACAGATCCAGAAATATTTAGAAAAGTCCAAGCAATTCCTGCTGAGTTGTAATTGTAAAATCAATAGATTTGGGTGATAGGAAATGTTACATTTTATATACTCTCTATATAGTAACGCATATCAAATTCTTCATTTGTCAATGAATAACATAACTAAATATCTTTTCTTGTGTGTGTGTGTGTGTGTGTGTTGTTTCATTATTCTATACGGCTTACAGTACAAATACAAACTGGCCTTCGAACAATCAAAAGGAAAGCAGATCGGCTTCCGTAATGTAAAAGATGACCCTAAGCTTGTGCATTATATGGAAGTTGCCAAGATGCAATCAGAGCGTGAATACAAAAAGGACTATGAAAAATCAAAGACCCGGTTCCACACTCCTGTTGACATGTTCAGTGTTGTGGCAGCCAAGAAAGCACAGGAAGTGGCCACCGATACCAACTACCGGAATATTATCCACTCTTACAGCGCTTTGCCTGATTCAATGAACCTTGAATTGGCCAAAAATATGATGCAGATCCAGAGTGATGTAAGGATTTTAATATATATATATATAATTGCTTGAATGACAAAGTTAGAGAAATGAAGTCTTTGTTACTTTGCAATTGGGAGAGAACATGAGGAAGATATATCACAACTGTTTTTTCACTGCAAATGGCATTTAGCTTTTCCCCTGAAGAAGCAGGACATAGAAATATGCAATGTGCTGCTATCAAACTTCCATTTACATGATGGAAATAGCCAAAGCTCTTCTTCCCTCTGTAAATTTAGAGAAGATTTGAAAAGGGTTTACTGAGAAGTAGATTGGCACTATAGAAAACATTATTAATTTAATATATGGGCGATCTTATGGAGCAGCTGTTTATATTAAATGTTAGGATACCAGAGTGGTAGTCATAGTTAACGGCAGATTAAGCCATGGTCTACCTCTAGCTCATGGGGCAGATTTATATGTCTGTCCTAAACTCAGCTGGTGAGTTGACTGTAAATGCCAGTTCTCTCTCACAACATTGCTATGGAGAGAAACTTGAAGAGGAAGTCCTGCTACTTTGAATTCCTACCACCAATTTGGTGTATCAAACTAATAATAAAACTGTAATGCAGATAGCATGCAAAATCACAGGATAAAATAATAAACAGACATGCTCAAATTAGTGTACAGTTTCACAATGATGAAACAATGCAGTATCACAACAATGATATGTATATTTTTCATTTGTGTGTCAAAAATGCTTGCTTTTTGGTCTTTTCTAATGTCATTTATAATTATAAACTATGCTCAGAAGTTCAGTCTTTTTGTTTCAAATATAGAAAGTTGTTTTTCCCAATATTTTATATAAACTTTCATTTCATTTTGTTTTCCAGAATCAGTACAAAGCAGACTATGATGAATTCATGAAAGGGATCGGATGGATGCCACTGGGATCTTTAGAATCTGAAAAGAATAGGAAAGCCATGGAGATTGTCAGTGAGAAGAAATACAGACAACATCCAGACAAACTGAAATATTCTATTCTAATGGATTCTATGCCAATGGTTCTGGCAACAAGTAATGCAAAAATAATGGATGATGTAAGCCAAGGAATATTTATTTATCTACTTGCTTACTTACTAAGATTTGGGTGGGCTTATAATCTATTAATTAAATATCTGCAGTCAGGAAATATGATTCATCACAAAAACAAATAACTAAAATATGAAGTGAGACACAGAAATATCCTTGCCCAAAGTCATTGAACAAATCTGTGAGAATATAATAAAAAAGATTAGGCACAAATTAACTTGTTTGTTGATTTAGTGGATACATATCTAGCTCTTAAGAAATGTATATAATTTTTTCTACAGTATTAAGAAACTGACTGTGAGGACAATTAATTTAGGAGGCAACTTGCCAATAGCTGTATACATTGGTGATTTATATATTTCTAGTTCATAGGTTTGATTATGGATTGTATGATATTTCTAGGTTAACAAGTGTCATCGGTTTCATTTCTTTGAGATGTAATCAATATTATTTACTAGTATGCTTAGGTATGAAGTGGTGAATAGATTTCTATTTGCTAATATTTTCTAATTGCTATGATGTAACTGGCTTTTAAAAGATGCAATTTAAGGTGATATTTACATGTTTGTTTTCCTCCCAAAGAAAGGGGTAAATTTTCTTTTATATTATTGTATGATCAACATGCAAATGCACATGAAGTCTTTCACAATCCCATGACACAAACCCTTTTCAAAAAGAGTTACTTTCTGCCCTAAGAGTCTTTATTATTTAGACTAATTATTCCAAATTATTTCACAGAACAAAAGGAACAATTATTAATTACCAGGGGAGCCAAAGGATCTTTCTGTTTGATTTTATTTCTTAAAAATGAGTGTAGCTAAACAAATTTAACTATGCTAATTTGCTAGTACAGATAGTCCTCGATTTACACTTCATTTAGTGACCATTCAAGGTTACAATGCCACTGAAAAAAGTGACTTATAACCATTTTTACGACACTTCATTTGAGCAAAATTCAGAGGCTTGGCAACTGACTCATATTTATGACAGTTGCTGTATCCTGGGTCACGTGATCACCTTTTGTGACCTTCTGACAACAAAATCAATGGGGAAACCAGTTTCACTTAACAGTCATGTTACTAATTTACTAACTGTAGTGATTTACTTAACTACGGTGGCAAGAAAAGTTGTAAAATGAGGGGCAAAACTCACTTAACAAATATTTCACTTAGCAATAAAAAATGTGGGCACAATTATGGTCGTGAGATCTACCTGTACTAGCAAATTGTCATTAGCCCATGAATATTCTTGTTTGAATAATTCTACATGAGCTAAAATTCGCACTTGGTTCATTCTGTATTGGGCTGATTAAGCATGTGTGATGACCCGAGATGCGGCACGAAAGCAACACAGCCAGAGAACAGGTCTAACTCCCCTTTATTGTTCCAACTTTGCCCCCAAACGTTCCCACGTTTACTACAAGTCCTGGAGCAAAGCTTTCACACGCACCTTCAGCAGCCTCTAGCTGTGAGTAGTCCAGTAAGTTAGGTTAGCTAAATAGTAACCAGGGCCAGCAGTCCAGTAAGCCTGGTTAACCAAATAGTAACCAGAGCAAGAAATTCAGTGAAGCAGGCAAATTGGGCAAGCCCCACAAGTCAGAGCACAGTAATCTCCAGGTGTTGGCAAGTGCACAAAAGACTCCACAGATTCAACGCTTGTTCCCGACAAAGGCCCCTCCCACCGGCACCTCCTTACATCTTAGTCCCCAGGTGTGCCTTGTGGAGAGGCACTCTCCTCCCTTGTAGCCAGCTCAGTTGGTGTTCCTGCCTTCTCTCTTCTCTCCATGCTCTAGGATCAGAAGGGGGTGGGCCTTGCTCATCACCTGAACTCTGTCTCTCCTGCTCCTCCCTGTCTACAAGCCTTTCTAATCCTGAAAAGTTCTGCCTGGACTGGCTCTGGCCTTCCCCATTTTCCTCCAAAGCCAACGGAGCTGCCCTCTTAATCTCTGCTGGCTCTTGTTCCAGCTCATCTCCCCCTGCAGGTTCAGACTCCGACAGGGGCATGACAGCATGGTTCAGTCAAATTAATCAAAAAATTCCATTGTCTAGTAAAATGGACTGATGAAATATTTTTCAATCATCAAAGGATTGACATAAACAAAATTTAATTATGGTATTGGTTTTATTATGGTGTGTATTTTTTTTAGCTGTGGTTATTTTAGGTTTATTTCCAAGTTATTTTTCAGGGATACATGTTCCCTTCATTTTATTTCAGCACCTTTACAAAAAGGATTGGGAAGCAGAAAAGACGCAGATTCATATCACACCAGATATTCCTGAGATTCTTTTGGCAAAAGTCAATGCTTATAACATCAGTGATGTAAGTATGCAGGTTGATTAAGAACTATATTTTGCTTAGTACTAGTACTAGTGAATCAGCAAAACATGTTCCATTATCTGTCAAACAAGTTAGGCACATCGCCTAGCAGAAAAGCTAGTCTTTGAGTCAAATCCTGCAGTATTATTCATTGAAAACTCTAAGTAGCAGAATTATTTGTTTGTGTAACTTTTCATATACCACCTTTCTAAATAATTATTCTCAAATTAGCAGCACAAAATAAATAAAAAACCCACCACACCAAGTCAATAAAGAAACAGGAGAAAAAATGCAACTTAAAGAAGAAGAAAAAATAGAAATCACTATTCCTCAGAACTTGAATAGAAACTTGAGAATTATCTTGGCACAGTATTAAAAATGCTTGTGAAAGCTTTCCAAAGCCAGTGTTCATTTACTGCAATGTTCCTTTGCTAGGTAGGTGTAATTAAAATAGGTCTTTTTCTAGCCAGACACCATAGTGCCCTGGGGATCTTTGGCAATAGTTTTGCATCCTACTCTGATTTACTCAGATTCTTCCTTAGCTGTCTTTGCAGAAAGGGAGGGGAAAAAAACACGACCTTCTAGACAACCTATTGGTGGTGTGATTGTTGAAGGAAATGGCAAACCTGCCCCACTGGAATGCCTTGGATGCGGAGGGGGAATTGTGATCAGCTACCTTAGCAGCTCAACTACAAGGAGGAAGAGAAAATCTTGGGATCCCTTAAGCAGACTAAGTTTCAATGTAAAACTGCCTCTCTAGAGTTCCAGTAGAATTGCTTTAAAGCTGTCATTGCTCTTTTGGATACTAAGAATAGTTACATATGTTAATTAACCAAGTCCATAGCATCATATGGATGTGGGACATGGCACCGACTGCAGATTGTGTGGCTTGTTTGTAAAAAGGGCCCTAGTGTAGGTTTGTAATCTGGCATTGATTAACACATGAATGAATGAATTCTTTATTGGCCAAGTGTGATTAGACACACAAGGAATTTGTCTTGGTGCAAATGCTCTCAGTGTACATAAAAAGAAAAGATACATTCATCAAGAATCATAAGGTACAACAGTTAATATAGTCATAGGGTACAAATAAGCAATCAAATCATACTAGGAAACAGTCAATATAGATGGTAAGGGTACAAGCAACAAAGTTTAATTATTTATTTATTTATTAATTCGACTTATATGCCACCCCCTCTCCCAAAGGACTCAGGGCGGCTCACAAATTAAAAAAATACAACGATAAATTACCTAAAAACCATATTAAACAAATTAAGCCGAATTAACATTAAAACCCCCAAAATTAAAATCAACAAAGCCCAACAAAGCCCAAGTTATAGTCATACAGTCACAAGTGGGGATGGGTGATAGGAGTGATGAGAAGATCAATAGTAATAGTAATGCAGACTTTGTAAATAGTTGGACAGTGTTGAGGGAATTATTTGTTTAGCAAAGTGATGGCATTCGGGAAGCAACTGTCCTTGTGTCTAGTTGTTCTGGTGTGCAGGGCTCTATAGTGTCGTTTTGAGGGTGGGAGTTGAAACAGTTTATGCCCAGGATGTGAGGGGTCTGTAAATATTTTCACAGCCCTCTTTTTGACTCGTGTGCAGTATACAGGTCCTAAATGGAAGGCAGGTTGGTAGTAATGGTTTTTTCGCAGCTTTAATTATCCTCTGAAGTCTGTGTCTCTCTTGTTGGGTTGCAGAACCAAACCAGCCAGTTATAGAGGTGCAGATGACAGACTCAATAATTCTTCTAATTATAAATTAGCAGGGTAGATTTTAAAGCCTACTGTGCTTTTTGAAAGATTCAGGATGGCTCTCAGAACAAAGAATCATAACTTTTAACTGGAAGAATCATTGCACTACATTAATTTAAATGTGCTTCGGTCTTAATTCCATTAAATCAAATTTACTTTTTCTTCTGGATCTTCCTAATTGTTCAGGATGCTAAGAAATAATCACACCTTATAAAGCATTAATTTTCTGTCTCTGTATTGAGTATTTTTTTAAAATAGTTTCCTTCCTTTTTCCACATAGAAAATATATAAACATTCTCTGGAAGAAGCTAAGAAGAGAGGCTATGATCTCAGAAGTGATGCAATCCCTATTAAAGCTGCTAAAGCTTCCCGGGAGATTGCCAGTGATGTAAGTTTACAGTCAATGTTGTTGTTTTTCTCCTGCTGAAGAAATATTACAGAAGGCCCCAGTGAACAAAAAGGCACCTTTGGAACCAATTTTACCATATTTAACAATCTGTACCTATACTCGTTTTCATTTTATTACTGTGTGATAAAGTTACAATTCAGTATTGACCTTCTTGAGCTTACATTGCACTTTCTGTTTTCTCTGCAGTACAAATATAAATTAGGTTATGAACAGGACAAGGGTAAGCTTGTTGGCTTCCGCAGCCTTGAAGATGACCCCAAGCTTGTCCATTACATGCAAGTGGCCAAGATGCAGTCAGATCGCGAGTACAAGAAAGCCTATGAAAGCAGCAAAACGAGATACAACATACCTGCTGATACTGTCAGCGTTGTGGCTGCCAAAGAAGCACAAGACAATATTACCAATATCAATTACAAAAAGCTCATCCATAACTATATCCTTCTGCCAGATGCCGTAAATGTAGAACTGGCCAGAAACATGAACCGGGTTCAAAGTGATGTAAGATCTTGCAATCTCTTTTTTTTTACTATTAGTTGAAAGCTTTTATATCAGCTTTTTATATGTTTGTTTATCCTTGGGGGAGAAGGACAGTTCAAAAATGTGAAAAATTAATAAAAATAAAAATGCTTTAGTAAAAATATTTTATAATAAATGGATTTAATATATATACAGAAACAGATTATTTGCAATATTCGGTTAGAATTGTCCCAGATAGAAATTTCTTGAGCGACTAAGGATCAGAATTATACTTCTTTCCCACATACATAAACTCAACAGGATTTTTAACAATTTACCGTATGTTGATTTTTTTTAGCTGAGGAAAAAAAAATTTGGAATAATTATTCCCACATAGTTAAAGGGGAAATCCCAATTTTTACAGATGTCAATAAAAACATTTCAACTAAATGAATTTGATAAATTACCAAATACACTATCAATACATTTTAGTATAAAATGCATAATTATAGGGAAGACATAAGCTATCTTCAACACATTATAACAGTTTGGGTTCAACTCCACCCACTGTAAAATGTATTCCATTTGTAATAGCAGTTCTGTACCTATATTAAATGAAAAACAAAGTGAGATAAAGCACATTCTTGTTAAGTTCAGCAAGATATCTTGCTAGATGAACAGATCATTCCATTTGTAATATCCTTAGCAAAAAAAAACAGTGTACCACATATTGATCCACATTCTGTGACCACGTAATCCACACTATGTGATCACATAAAAAAGGAGGAAATCTATAGTTAGCCAACACTTTTTACAAACTTTCCCATTTGATTGATTGATTATGTGCCATCAAGTGATTTTTGTCCCCTAGTAATCACATATATTTTCTCCATGACAATCTACTCCTAACTTGTTCTTTCAAATTTTCCAATGTTGCAGTCAATGCCATGAGGCCTATCTACCTGGTTGTTAGTTATTCTCTTCCTTTCCTTACACCTTTCCCAGCATTACAGCTTTCTCCAGAGAATCTTTGCATAAGGTGCCCAAATTAGTTAATAGTTAATTAATAATGAATAGTAAGTCAAAACTTTTCTTTAGTCATTTCCATTGCACCATCTCAAAAAAAATCCAGCAAGACTACCGCTGCAGATTTTAGGATTTTTTGAATGTCAGTAATCTAATAATATATTTTGTCAACTGTGTATAAAATGATATTGTGCAAGATGGATGATTGAATTCCATCTCCATTCTATGTGCCAGGGTCCATGGAGGTAGTTTTGCATTAAAATAGAACAAGTAAATTAGTCAGCAGAACTGCAGAGTCAGCAGGATAGTCACCAGCCTTCAAAATCATAGTTATATAATTCACAGAGAAGGGGTGGGAAGTATTTTAAAAGGCATTATTGTATAGATCTGCAATGTTTGTTTTTCTATGTCAGTAGCATAACAATTGAAATAAGGTGTACTGTATGACACAAAATTTAAAATATAAAATGCAAGATTAAAATATGTACAAGTTTTTTTTAATTCATATTTATATGCCGCCCTTCTCCGGAGACTCAGGGAGGCTTACAATTTTTGGGATACAACCCAATGCGCTTAGCAATAGCCTTCATTTCATTGTATATGCCTGCTTATTACTAGGGCTTTTGGACCCCCCCAAGCGGCATTTTTACAAAGTCAGCTAATTGCCCCCAACAATCTTGGGTCCTCAATCTACCTACCCCGAGAGGATGGAAGGCTGAGTCAACCTTGAGCCTGGTGGGATTCGAGCCTGCAGTAATTGCAGGCAGCTGGAATTAAGTGCTAGGCATTTAACAGCCTGCACCACCAAGGCTCTTAACGGATCTAAACAGATCTCGCCCAGAAACTGGTAACATTAATTGTGTTGTGTTGGTTGCCATGAGGTCCTCAAGTATGCACTGATCAGGATAATCTGCAATGATATTAGGACAAAGAATTCAATACTGGTCTTATACCACTCAGTGGAATAATCATCTGGACTAGATACGTTTCCTGGTTCATAGATATAGTATAACTATAATTTCTTGGAAAGATGAAGTTGCAACTTAATTAAATGTACTTTTAGGAAAGATCGACATCATGTACAAATGTATTAAATGCTTTCTCAATGGCATGATACAATTGAGAATAAAAATTAAAATCTGCTAATTTATAGAGTCAGAATTATTACTGGAGTATTCTTTAAAAATCAGATGAAAGACACTGCTGTTCAATACTTTAGAAAGAAAACACTTGTTTATTAACTAAATAGTAAACCAAGCATTTTTTTTTACAATTTTGCAATACCTATTGATTAAATAATAAAGCAAACAAAAGACAAGAGGATTATCTCTTACTCAAGGGTGACTGAAACTGTAATTCATTGTGTCCTCATTTAATCATAGGATGCCTCTTTTTGATATGTCCATATATTATTATAGTTAAGAGCTGTGCAGCTATAAATGCATTTTATTTTCTTCCTACAGCATGAATATAAGCAAGATTATAATGAATGGTATAAAGGTCTTGGTTGGAGCCCTGCTGGGTCATTGGATATTGAGAAGTCCAAGAAAGCCACTGAAATTGCTAGTGATACCAAATATCGCCAGCACCCAAGTGCTTTCCCATTTAAGAAGCTGACTGATTCAATGGATATGGAACTCGCTAAGCACAATGCTGATGTTATGAATAAGGTGATTGTTTCCATTCTGAGTGCAAATAATGGCATATGCCACATCCCACTTTACCCCTCTGGTTAGCATTACTTAAGCAAAAGAGCCTCAGCAGCTTGTAGATGTATATTATGAGTGGTAGAGATTTTGTAAAAACCAGTAAACAATTCTTAGCAGATTTTTATTTTATAGAACATAATTATTTGTCAGCTGATTTCTCAGCTTACTGGCATCTTTAGTGCTATGTTAATGGTATATGTTAGCGGTATGTTTGAATTAATGTTGTCATTCTCACTTGTTACTTAAAGGGGTTTTGTGTGTCCCTAAAAGGGTTTATGCAGATGAAATTTGTGAGGTGTTGTATAGAGAAAAAAGCTAATTTATGGCCAGAAGATCATCCCAAGTACATTATTAAATATAGGTCATCTAGGACTTATAAATATATTTCCTTTGCAGAGTACCTGCACACACTTTCAATTTTGTATTAGAATTTTATTTTAAAATCAAACTCAGCAAATGCATATTGGTACAACTGTCCACATGCCAACATTATTGTCTATGAATGCATTTATGGATCTTTATTGTTTTCTTCTGTAATAGCGTGCATACATAAATGCATGGGAGAAAGATAAGACGACGATTCATGTCATGCCAGATACACCAGATATTATGCTGGCTAAAGCAAATAAGTTTAATTACAGCCAGGTAAGAAAATATTCAAGCATGTGTTTTAGTAACTAGCCTTCATCATGTTGATTATAGTATCCCGAATGAAATGATTCCTTTGTTAAAATTAACAAAAATGTTAATTTTTGGCATTGCTGTTTCTTGAAACTCTGATTTGAAGCAAATCAAAAGATTTCTTGTGAGGCAAAAACACGAAAGAGAAAAAAAGCTAAGACTTATACTAATATTATTAAACATTAGCAGGGCTTTCACAACTACTGAGATAACAGAATGCTGGACCATACAGATGTTTGCAGAATCTAAAAAAAAGCCATATTACTTTGTTCAATTAAAAAAACATTTGAAGCTAACATGTTCCTCAAATAACAGACAATATTTCAGGAAAGCTAAGGCATTACTAGGCAGGTTTCTTAGGGATTTGCCCATTGCTGTCACAAGATTAGATTTCTCCATGAGGAAACCTGAAGCATATATGGGGGTGTGTTTCAATTGTAGGAGTGGGTTGTAAATGTTTAATTTATTCAAATTGCTTTCCTTCTTTTTAATCCATGCTACTTTTTCATGCTAGAAACTGTACAAACTTGGATTGGAAGAAATGTTGAAGAAGGGTTATGATCTCACTACTGAAGCCATATCAGTGAAAGCAGCTAAAGCGTCCAGAGACATTGCTAGTGATGTAAGTTATCTTGTAAATTCTCCCTGATATCATACCTTAGGCTTTATATTTATTTTCAAGGCAGGGGTAGATGAACCTAATTTTGGGGGGAGGGTGGCTGGTCTGTAGTCTTTTATAGTTATAATATATTGATATACATTGATATATGTATACTTTGTCCTTCCTATACGATTCAACTTTGATCAAGCTTTGCACTAAATTTTTTTGAGCTATGTTCAGACCATTTCTTTAACAAGTAAATCATACAGAAATCTGTAGAGACTTACTAGGTTTGTGTACATAAAAATGTAACCACAGTGAACATGTTAGATATTGTCATGCCCCTGTCAGAATCTGATTCCGAGGGGGAGGCCGAGCAGCTGACAGGGAGTGGGAGTGTGGCTCCATTGGTTGTGGAAGAAACTGGGGAAGGGCAAAGTCTGGCTGGGCAGAGCAGGGGAGAGGTAGAACAAGGCCCACCCCCTCTTCATCCTAGGGCACGCAGGGAGGAACGGAGAAGGGAGCAACATGAATTGCATGGCTTACGGGGGAGGAAAGGGCCCTGATTCCCTCATTAGCTGCAGCTGGGAACACAGTGTTTAAAAAGGGGAGTTGCACACAGCCAACTGTTGAGAGCAAATCGTGAATTATCTGGTATTGTCGAGGCTTATCAGGGTTCCTGGCATCTTCCCAACTGTGTGTGTTCTGCTGGCCTTTCAAGTCTGCAAATCCTTCTCCTGCCCTGTCAAGTTAATTACTGCAGCGTGGTTTGTGTGGATTTTTATTTACAGTTTGTATGTACTTTGTTTTTGGACTGAATTTCCTCCACTTAAAAACTGTTCTTGGGAGAGTTTTTTCTCCAGCTGAACATAACCTGGACATTGGGAGCAAAATTGGAGGTACTGAAGGGATTCTTCTTATGTGACTGTGTTGCCTTTGTGCCACGCCTGGGTCATCACAGATATACTTCTAAATCTGACACTCAACAAACTTGGGTTTGCAAATTATTGCTGATGTTGACTTTTTCTCAATCTTTCTATTTTTTTTTAAATTTTAGTACAAGTACAAAGATGGCTATCGCAAGCAACTCGGCCATCATATTGGAGCTCGCAGTATAGAAGATGATCCTAAAATGTTGCATTCTATAAATGTGGCCAAGATGCAGAGTGAGAGGGAATACAAGAAGGTTTTTGAGATGCTGAAGACCAAGTACATCAGTCCTGTGGATATGCTGTCAGTCTTGGGGGCAAAGAATTGCCAGAAGCTGGTCAGCGATATCGATTACCGTAATTATTTGCACCAGTGGACATGCCTCCCAGACCAAAATGATGTCATCCATGCCAGGAAGGCCTATGAACTACAGAGTGATGTAAGCCGCATATTTCAACTACTTCGTTTGATAAAACTATACTGACTATGTAGGCTGGAAGTCTTTCCCTGTCTATTACTTATCCTATTACCGATTAATGATCCTGCTTCCGTCGTCTGCCTTCCTTACTGAAATCTGAAAATGCATGTTTTATTTTCTTATTACTCTTCTGCACTCTCTGTGTCCATAACTTAGAGTAATTGCAGGCTCTGATATCCAACTTACCATGTTTCTGTAGGTCCTTATATATATTTTTAATTAAAATACCATATTCATGTAGATGTACATTTATTCATGCACTGTGCATAAAACACTGTCTTATATTTTTGGCTCCCAAAACACACTAGGTCTTATTTTCGGGGTAGGTCTTATTTTTGGGGAAACATGGTACATTTCCCTGTTCCTCTATTAACTTGGTAAGGTTGTGTTGTTGTTTTTAATTTCCTGAACTTCTGCTTTCCTTGATTAAACTAAAACTTGCAAAGGATTTCTTGTTTTAAATCCCAAGTCTGTCTTTTTCTTCTCAACCATTGCTCTCAGTATCTAAATCTGGAAAAATATGAAAGAAAACTATGCAGAGATAGCATTTTGAAGAATATATATGGCAACTGTTAGTAAAATATGAGCCTAGTACAGGAAAGCAAGAACGTATAAAAAGCACACACCAGGATATACTAAAAAGTTGGACTAAGAGGAAAGGAAGAGGAAACAGTGTCTGGTTTTCAATATTCTGTTGTTATACTCTTTATATTATAAAGGAGAGTTCTTGTATCTCTTGTGGCCTGACGTAAAAATACATTTCTAACCTTAAATCCTACTTTGCACTTGTATTCATAATCCACCAAGATATATTACAGAGTCCTAAATCAAAGAGGCATCATTGGATGAGACAGAAATATGTACAAAATTCTAGGGAACAAAACACCTTCAGAGATTTTGTAACGTAGAATGGTGGCTTTCTTTTTCCCCTGCCAGCTTGCATATAAATCTGATCTCGAGTGGCTTAAAGGCATTGGATGGAATACGTTGGGATCTCTCGAGTCGGAAAAGAACAAGAAAGCTTCTGAGATTCTGAATGAAAGAACTTATCGTCAACATCCAGACACAATTAAATTCACAAGCATTCCTGATTCAATGGAAGTTGTTCTGGCAAAGAAAACTCCAAGCATAGAAGTGATGTGAGTGTTCCTCAATTTGAGGGTTTTTGCTGCATGGGGAGACAGTCAACCACATAAAAACAGCTTGAAAGTGGTAGCGGAAAGAAAGCAATAGATTCCGCAGTGTAACATAGTTGTTTGATTCCATCCTTGAACCTATATTGCTTCAAAAGTAAGTTACATTCAAGTAAATTGAAGATAGTTTAGAAATTTGTTTTTAGGACTGCAGCTCTCTTTAATAAATTGCAGTTAAGATCACCTGATGAACAGAATTTGCTTCCAAGTAAATAAGAATAAAATTTTATGGTGGTAAATATATTTAAAAAATAAAATTTAGTGTGGGAAGAATGAAGTTGCTCATTGGATTTTTTCAGCAAAATGATTTTTTTTTGTAAATTTGATTTCAGTTTTTTTCTAAAAAATAATATAAATGAGCATCCTTGAGGATATAATGAACTTTACTTAATTTAAAGATGAAACAAAAGAATCTCTTTTGCCTAACCATTCCACTTTGTAGATAGGTTATGAAGAAGGAACCTTCTAGCAGCATTTTCATAACTGTTTCTTCTGCATGCTCAGAACAACTCATAATGTTTTTCATTATCTGAGTACATATTTTACTGTGCTGGAAAAGATCATATTGTATATAATTATTTTTTTATCACTGAAACGTATTGATTCAGTCTTTGTTTTCGCTTTCTAGAGACTTTACCGAGAAGCTTGGGACAAAGATAAGACTCAGATTCATATCATGCCTGACACTCCTGAGATTGTGTTGTCCAGAATCAACTTAGTTAACTTGAGTGATGTAAGTCTGATACTGGTTTGATTACAGAAGCAAACATTTAGTGTTGCACCGAGTGTTGAACTCCTAACTTTCATTGGCTCTCTTCTTAGAAACTCTACAAATTAGGATTGGAAGAATTGAGAAGGAAAGGCTATGATCTTCCACCTGATGCCATACCGATCAAGGCAGCAAAAGCATCTAGAGAAATAGCCAGTGAAGTAAGGAACTCTTTTATGTGTTTTAAGGAAAAATGGCATGCAGTCTTTTGTTAAATCTTTCTCTTATTTGGTATCTGAGGAAGGGTAAACTGAGGCCCTAGCATACTTTCCAAAGGCCTCTGAAAGCAATCCATTCACTCCTAAGGACTGAGAGTCTGATTCTTGATGGAGAGGTAAATGAATATCTTTCATATCATAACTGGTCTTTGATTTCCACAGCGGCTTTGTTTCAGTTTTGTCTCCCATTGGCATGATGGCCCCAATCCTTGGTTTATATGTATGACCACCACATACATCCCCCCCACTTTTTAATATAGTCTCATTTATCAATTAAGTTGCTAATTAGTCCTTGTGAGATTTTTCAGTAGAGAGTGATATATGCTATTATCATTATCTTCTATTTACATAAAATAATTTAAAGTAGCATTTTAATTAAAGGTATTAAATTTGAAGGTATTAAATTTTCTGCTGGACATTTCATTTTCAATTCCAAATGCTCATCTGATTAATGAAAATGAAAAGGTGATTTTCATAAATCATAAGCAGGGAATTCTAAATCCCTCCCTTATAACTTAATACTGCTTCAAATCATTCTTCACTTAGAAGGCATATATTTGAGATAGGCACCTGTATCAACTGAATAATGAATGAATAAACAAACAAATGAATACTAATCTCACATTTCTTTTATTGCTAAGAAAAAAATATTAACCTGTTTTACCAGTTAGATTTATAATTTCATCATTAAAATCAATAATATGAAGTCCACTTTCATTTTCATTTTTGTAAATTAAAACTCTGAGGGAGATGGGCAATTAAGGAATATGAAATGTAAATAAAAATGTACTACAGACTAAAAGGAAATCCTATTTTGATAAATATATAAAACTAGAATTTCTCATATAAACAAACCAAATTTCCCCCCATAACTCTTTAATATGTTAGCAATATTACTGGAATTCAAAGGAACACCCTAAATTTGAGATCTCCCCTCAAGGATGATTAACCACACTTCATACATATAGTCCCTTAGGTACAGAAACCATCTGGGTGATTTTGGGCCAGTTCCACTCTTTCATCCCTAGACTGGAAAGTTCAAAAACATCTACTTATTAACCTGCACTGGGTTAGCATAGTGATACTCTATGATGTACTCATTAAATAAGACCTTTAAGAAGGAGCCAAGTCTCAAGAGTTTTGAGGCTTGGTTGGGTTCATTAGTTGGAGCCTTGACATACAGATCTTTCAGCTGAGAGGCACCTCTGGATGTTACCCAGTCATGTTGGAACTCAACACTTGATATATAGTGATCAAATTGACTGAAAAAATATTTCAGTTTAGCACTTTTAGTTATATGAGGAACTAGATGAAAGGTTTTTTTCCTCTCTCTCTTTCTCTCTCTGTACAGTATAAATACAAAGAGGCATATCGTAAACAGCTTGGTCACCACATTGGAGCTCGCAGTATAGAAGACGATCCTAAAATGTTGCATTCTATAAATGTGGCCAAGATGCAGAGTGAGAGGGAATATAAGAAAGTTTTTGAGAAATTAAAGACCAAGTATAGCAGTCCTGTGGATATGCTGTCAGTCTTGGGGGCAAAGAATTGCCAGAAGCTGGTCAGCGATATCGATTACCGTAATTATTTGCACCAGTGGACATGCCTCCCAGACCAAAATGATGTCATCCATGCCAGGAAAACATATGACCTTCAAAGTGATGTAAGTGGCATTTTGGCATCTTTGTAAATGTAAAGCCATGTTTAATAGAAGCGAACCACCTTCTTCTGCTCAGCGTTAGCTGTGTTCTAAGAACAACCATTATGGATCGCTCAGTTTGTTTGAATGGGTTTCACTGTTACATTGTTTCTCAAGGTTTAGAGATGTTTTAAGAAGCAGTAGCGTTAACAAAATGTTGAATAATAAAATAGAAAAATGAATAACTTTTCCTTCCTACAGATTAATTATAAATCAGACCTTGAGTGGCTCAGGGGCATTGGCTGGTCTCCTACTGGTTCTTTGGAAGCAGAGAAGAATAAAAGAGCTTCTGAGATCTTGACTGACCATGGATATAGGCAGCACCCTGATACCTTCGCTTTTACCAGCCCTATTGATTCCTTACCTATGGCTTTGGCAAAGCATAACTCTGAAATTATGAATCAGGTAAGTTTTATCTATGATTCTTTCTTTAAATACACACACACACACACCCTACACTTTGATGGAATAATATTGTTTTCTGTAATAAGACTTCAAAGTAGGTTATATAGTTGCTCTACTAAAGTTTTAAAGATGCATATCAGTATATAATGCACCTTAAAGATGCATTGACTTTAGTTTGCTTTTTTAGAGTTGAGGGGAAAGTTCAGAAGACACAACAAAGCATTGTCTTAGGTCAAAATATGTTCTTTAGAACAGTATGAGAGCTTAACAGAACTCATCAGAAATGGCCTTGGAAACCTATTAAATACCTCATTATTGATTAATTCCTGATGAAGAAATTCCTTGCTAAAGAGGTCAGGATTTTATTTACGCAACAAGATTGTCACAAATGTGGAATCTATTTATATTCATCTTATTTACAACCCTGGCTTTAAAAATGAACAAGTTAAAAATTAAGTAATCCTTTCTTATCTATTTTTGGATCTAGCCCAATCTTAGACACTTGACTGCTTTCTGTATTCTATAATTATAACGATCATAATTAACAATATAAAATGGGTTTCATAATTTCCATCCACAACACATAATTAGAACTGATCCTATATTTCAGTTTTAATAGCCATTGTATTGATTATTTTATTGTGCTTTTTTTTTAGCGTATGTATGTTGATGCTTGGAATAAAGATAAAACCACTATCCATATTATGCCTGATACTCCTGAAATTCTACTGTCGCAACAGAACAAAATCAACTTCAGTGATGTAAGTGGATTTCTATTTGTCAAACTTATGAGAAGGGATGGGGAAAAAATGCCCACAGAAACACTAAAGTGATATTTGCCATCCATTTAGAAACTGTACAAACTATCATTGGAAGAGGCCAAGAAGAAGGGGTATGATCTTCGGATAGATGCAATTCCTATCAAGGCTGCTAAAGCATCCAGAGATATTGCAAGTGAGGTACGTAGTTACATGATATGATACAAATCACAATTTTTTATTTGATTGCAATGTTACCTATAATTTTAGACTTTTCCTTTGCAGCAAGAATTGGATTCTTTTGAAGCTTGGTTGATTATGCAAATTATTCTGCAAGTGCTACAAGTGTTCAGGATTTATTTAAATGGACTAAATAGTTTTCCTTGGAAGTATTGATAGTATGGGCACTTAATTTTTCAGCCAAAATAACTACAAAGATAAATGGAGCATATCTTCACTGGCCTGATTCAATTACTCCATGGTTTTTAATCTATCTCTGTGGATATATATTAGAGACTAGTAATAGCAACCTAGAAAAAATAATGAAGGTATGAAACATTGGAATTAATTATATTTTCTCCTTGTAAATTTGCCAAAGATTTAAAAAGTGAACATGAACCCCAATCCACATATAAAAATCTAAGTAGTTTTGTACAAACAATCTGGATGAAGTTGTAAATATGTGCAATACTTGATTTAAACTCTTCTAGGTCTTAGGAAATCCAGGATAAGTAAGCATTATGTTTTAAACTGCTTATTATTGTTATCAACAGTACAAGTACAAAGAAGGTTATCGCAAGCAACTCGGCCATCATATTGGAGCTCGCAGTATAGAAGACGATCCTAAAATGTTGCATTCTATAAATGTGGCCAAGATGCAGAGTGAGAGGGAATATAAGAAAGTTTTTGAGAAATTGAAGACCAAATACAGCAGTCCTGTGGATATGCTGTCAGTCTTGGGGGCAAAGAATTGCCAGAAGCTGGTCAGCGATATCGATTACCGTAATTATTTGCACCAGTGGACATGCCTCCCAGACCAAAATGATGTCATCCATGCCAGGAAGGCCTATGAACTACAGAGTGATGTAAGTTGTGATGGATTTTAACTTCACAGAAACTGATCTATGAGAATAAATTTCTTGAGTTTTGGAAAAAGTCAACAAGATTTGGTTCATTAAAATATGGTTAGCTTGGAAAATATTTCTAAAAATATTTGAAGAAACACTCAGTAATATTTGTACTTCCAAAATTCTGTCCCTTCACTGAATTTTACATTACTTAAGTGGAAGTCAGAAAATTAATAGAACATTAATGTTAGAATAAGGGTCTGCAATATCCAAGTGCTGGGCTTATTGACTGGAAGGTTGGAAGTTCAAGACTAAGTATTGCATGAAGGAATGAACTTCTATTACTTCCTCCATCCTACCAAGTTAGCGGTTCAAAAGCATGTAAATGAAAATAAACAAACATGCACCACATCGGTGGGAAGGTAACAGTGCCTTCAGTGTATATTCATGCCAGCCATATGACAATGGAAGCATCTTCAGACAATATTGGCTCTTCTGCTATAAATTGGAGATGAACATCGCCCCCTAGAGTTGGATATGGGTGGCAGGGGAAACATTTACTTTTTTTAACCTTCCATATATAAATATGGAAGAGTCTAACTGGGGCCCCCAACATGACACCTGGCATATGCTGCAAGGTTCCCTGAATCTTTTAATTTTTTTTATTAAAACACATTATTTAAGTTAAAAAATAATGAGAAGCTAGTGGAGAGCAAATCATGCTTTCTAAAAAATGCTTCAGAGTATCTGATCAATTTGCAATTTAAGGGATGGAATTTTTCTGTTGCAGCAATTTTCTTTTGCTTTGATGTCAAAAGACATTCACAGTAGTAATCGTGTGTGATCACAACATCGTCTTAATGTTTCAAATCTGAACATCACCTAAAACAGTTGGGGATCACAAGTCTAAAACAAGTTTAATTTATAAATACATAAATGGAGTATTATTAGAAACTGTAATTGTGACAATATTGTAATATCTAATTGAGCCATTTTTCTTGGGTTTGTAAAAAAAGAAATTGGGAAAATGTTTTAGCTCAGCTGAAAAAAACTAAACCCACAAATTATTGGTTTTTGTTTTCTTAATAAGGACCCTTATCTCTGGCATTTACCATAGCAAGAGTTGATGATTTAGCATTTTATTTTAAATGGTGATGTTAGGTGATGTGATTAGAGAATAAAAGATGCTCATATTGAAGACAATTGTGATTACAAGGGTGTGGGAAGGTGATGGGATATATTTTAAAAGAAGTATAAAGACAGCTGTTGTGTTAATACACACAGTAGTGACTTTCAATTCATAAACTGTCTTTTTTTTTTTTTAATTACATTTATATGCCGCCCTTCTCCGGAGACTCAGGGCGGCTTACAATTTTTGGAGCACAACCCAATGCGCTCAGCAATAGCCTTCCTTCCATTGTATATGCCTGCTTATTACTAAGCGGCATTTTTACAAAGTCAGCTAATTGCCCCCAACAATCTTGGGTCCTCAATTTACCTACCCCGAGAGGATGGAAGGCTGAGTCAACCTTGAGCCTGGTGGGATTCGAGCCTACAGTAATTGTAGACAGCTGGATCTTAAGAGCAGGCATTTAACAGCCTGAGCCACCAAGGCTCTTAAAAGAGAAGAAATAAAATTCAGTGATTAAAGCACTTAATTGAGGACCATAAAACCTATAAGGCACATGAACCTAGTGTAATAGATAAAACTTTGGGCTGTTAGACCTTCAGTTCTGACTAAGTGCCCTTTTCAATGTTCTGCTTCACAGAATTACTACAAGTCTGATCTTCAATGGTTGAAAGGTATTGGGTGGGTCCCCATTGGTTCCTTGGATAATGAAAAAGCCAAGAAAGCTGGAGAGATCCTAAGCGAAAAGTTGTATCGTCAGCCTCCAGACAAATTCAAGTTTACAAGTGTGACAGATTCTCTAGAAATACTTTTGGCCAAGCACAATGCAGAAAATATGAATAAGGTGAGCACTGATGGTTTGTTTTAGATATATAACTGAATATTAAAATGACATTTGTGCACGAAGCTTAAGAGATTGAGTGTAATAATTAATATGGCAGTTTTAAACTTTGTACTGGCATTTTGTTTAATATAAATATTATTTGTAATACTTTATTTAATTGTATATAATTAAATAATATGCATTTAATTCACATGTACATATTAGTTGTCATTGTTTTTCTATAAAGAATGTTTTTGAACATAAAGCATCCTTTGGATCTTAGGATTCTTTTATTTGATACTAACAAATAGAATTAAAAGAATGATTTATTGAGGTCCTTATTATTAAAAACCTGCAAAGCTTCTATTTAAGCAATACTGTAAATACATCAAACTAGTCTTAAAGAAGTATCATTTTTCAAGATGTATGAAATCCGACAGGTGCATTATTTGTTAAATACAAAACCGTGATGCAGTTAATGGCTAAATGTCTTTGTAAAATCAATAATCTACTGCCTCATTTTTCTTTGATATACTTTAGAACTAAGGAGTGCTTTCTGATGTAAACTGCATTAATTATCAACACAGAACTGTAGAATGGGATGAAAGATGTGTGAAAGATGGCAGCCGCAACTGCACATTTGCCTTTTTTGTATGCATTAGAACCTAGAATTTAGAATAACGGATTTGGAAGGGACCTTGTAGGTCATCTAGCCCAACCCCCTGCTCAAGCAGGAGGCTCTATACCATTTCTGACAAGTGGATGTCCAGTCTCATCTTGAAAGCCTCCACTGATGAAGCACCTACAACTTCTGAAGGCAAGCTGAAGTTGCCTTCAGTATTTCAGACATTGCATTGCTCATGGAGTATACACAAAAAGAGGCAGGATTTTGATTGCACATTGAGGCTGCCATCTTGACTTTTTTTTGACATCCTCTGAGAAGCCCTGCTTATATTTCTACTTGAGCTTTCAGAGCGAAACAATGGGATTAGAGAAGAACCCAAGAAGGTTTTCATTCCAATGCCCATTTTACTTTCTTCCTTGTCCTCTTTTCACAGCGTTTGTACACTGAAGCTTGGGATAAAGACAAGACGCAAATTCACATAATGCCTGATACCCCAGAAATCACTTTAGCAAGACAGAACAAGATCAACTACAGTGAGGTGAGGTCACTGGTTTGAAGCTTTATCAAACATTTTCGTTATGATGTGCACCCTCCATATGAAGAGGGTTCTCTGGGAGAAGATAACTGATCTCTGAGGAAGAGCTGATCATCAGCTGCAAGTAGGGTACAGGACTGAGGGAAGAGGGAGAAAGGATAGTAACAAAGGACAGATGCAGTGGGGTAAGAGAGAAAAGTCTGTGGGAATCCTTGTCGTAGCTCCAGCATTTTTCTCACTAGTAGTCTAAAAGTGTACAGTGTATGATCTACTAAAGCTATGGGCATGAACCTCACTCCCAAAACTTACTGTCAAGTGTAATATCTAATGCACAGGTAAAGTGACTGATGACATTCTTGGATGTTTTATATCTGAACTAAACATTGCTGTTTCCCCTTTTTACTAAAATAATTTTAAAGAAGTTATTTAGTAAAGATTGTTAGACTGTTGGATTGTTAGATTCAGTCTGTTTACCTCTGTTATGGCATTGTTTACCAATAGGTAAGAACTGCACCTATTAATATTTTCTTTTTCTCTTTAAAAAAAAGAGTTTATATAAGCTTTCCTTGGAAGAGGCAAAGAAGAACGGGTACGACTTGCGCATTGATGCAATTCCAATTCAGTCTGCCAAGGCATCCAGAATTATTGCTAGTGATGTAAGTCTTTATTTCTGTGGGAGGAAAATGGATTCTTCTGTAGTTCTTGTTTTAAAACAAAATGAATTTAAAATAAACCTGCTGTTCAAAACTTAAAATCAGAGAGTATTGCAATTAACAGAACAGTCTCTCTCTGATATGAACTCTGGAGCAGCAGCCAGACTGAATGGAGCAGCTAAACTCAACCACCAGAATGTCTTAATAGAGCTTATGAACAGATTGGTCACAGATTTAAAAAATGGGAAGCTTCTCCAAAGGAACAGGAGTTATGTTACTTCATGCTAGTTTTGGAAGCTAGTAGATGCCAAATTTTCTTGGTTAGTGAAATAAACTATAGTTCCTACAGAGCTGTAGAATTAGCTTCTCAGGCAAATGGAACAGATTTTAACTCCAGGCAAAAAAGGCAGCATTTCTTGCTAGTAGGCATGGGATTATATACTTTAATTTGAATTATCTTTTAATATTTGATTATAAAGTGTCAGTTGAAGTTCCTCAAGGTGTTAAAATTGGCAATGGTGTTGCGAAGTTTAACTGTGCAAATTTTAACTTGGTTAAATTTGGTTCAGGCACCAATAAGAAACTTAAAGATATGTCTTACTGTATGCTTGTGCATTTATTTCAGTACAAATACAAAGAAGGTTATCGCAAACAACTGGGCCATCACATTGGAGCCCGTAGTGTAGAAGATGATCCTAAAATGATGCATTGTATAAATGTAGCCAAGATGCAAAGTGAGAGGGAATACAAGAAAGTCTTTGAGAAACTGAAGACCAAATATAGCAGTCCTGTGGATATGCTGTCCATCTTGGGGGCCAAGAATTGCCAGAAACTAGTCAGTGATATTGATTATCGCAACTACTTGCACCAGTGGACATGTCTACCAGATCAGAACGATGTCATCCATGCTAGGAAAGCTTATGATTTACAGAGCGATGTGAGTATAATTTTGACTTATACTAGTTGAAAGAGGGGCAATTACACTGTCTCTGGCATATTTGTGCCACATGCATGTACACAGTATGGATAGTAGTGGTGTTTAATTGTTTAATCCATGTTGTTATATGGATGAACTGAGATGACTCTTTACCCTGTCTGCTCTGTTACTCCAGGGTCTTTCCCCTTTCTGAAGGTCCCCATTAGAGCATGAAACATGACTCTATACAATGAAACAAGTGTTGTTAGTGTCTTCTGGACTTTTGATGTTGTTCTATCCCAAATGACAATGTTCTTCACATACTCATGGGACATATGCTTGAGTTTTATCTAAAACAGGGGACATTATTTTATTGGATAAAGTTAGGAATCTCCTGGAAATGAATTGTACCTTGGACCTTTTTCATGGTTTTCAAGGTTTTTTTTTTACATTTCTCTCATCACCAGGAATACAGTGTGCTATAAGTGTCATTAGATCTAATTGTTTTTCCAAAAATTACAAGATTGCCTTTCTAATGAAATTTTAATTCACAGAATTGCTACAAAACAGATCTTGAGTGGATAAAAGGCATCGGCTGGGTCCCTATTGGTTCCCTGGATGTTGAGCGAGCTAAGAAAGCAGGAGAGATCCTGAGTGAAAAGACGTACCGCCAGCCTCCAGAGAATTTCAAATTCACCAGTGTGACAGATTCTCTAGAAATGGAATTGGCCAGGCATAATGCTGAAACCATGAACAAGGTGAATTCTGCCTATGCAACTGATAAATTGGCTTGTTTAATCATAGCAAATAATATTTGGTGTGAGTCTAAATATAATTCAGAAAGTCAGTATTGTCCTCAAGCTTTTTCCATCATCACAGATTTCCATTCTATAATTAGGTAAATAAAATAATATGGCTATAAATGTATTAATTCTTGCTGGACAAAGTAGTTTATATTGCACATGAATCATAAGATAGTAATGAGTTTTATATAGTCTTCTGGTGCAAAGAATCTTAGAGCCTCTTCTTGGCATTGTTAACTTCCTATTTTGCTTGGATGACAATTTCCAGAATTCCCAGCCAGGATATTAATTATGAAATTAATTTGTAAATCTCAGGGATAAGACAATCTAATATAATACTGTGTTTCCCCCAAAATAAGGCCCAACTGGAAAATAAAGCCTAGCATGATTTTTTCAGGATGCTCATAATTTAAACCCTACCCCCAAAATAAGCCCCAGTTAAGATCAGCAACCAGACGGACTCGTTTACTATATTTCCCTGAAAATAAGACCTAACTGGAAAATAAGCCCTAATGAATCTTTTAGAGGAAAAACTAATACAAGACTTGGTCTTATTTTCCTACAAAATTACACAAGGTACGGTGACAGAATAATACATTTCATTCTTAGCAAACTTTTTAATTTAATTGCAGAGGTAAACCTCTGTCAGAAGACATAGATAATTGGAAGACTAATAAACAGCAGCTATCACTTTGGGTTTACTCTCTTTCTGATTCTGTTCTGCAGAGGCTGTATACTGAAGCTTGGGATACTGATAAACTCACAATCCATGTCATGCCTGATACACCGGAAATTGTCCTAGCAAAGTCCAACAAATTGAACTATAGCCAGGTGAGTATAAGGATGAATAAGAGCCACTGGAAAACTGGGTCTCCTTCAAGAATTTACAAGCAATGGCAATGTTTACTTCAGGGTCTGGGGTCTAACTGGATTGTGTGGGGATCCAGTTTCCAATTTGCACCAGTCCTTCCATCTAACATATCTGCTAAGGTATAAGATGTTCTCTTTATTTCCAAGTGTAGCAGCAAAAACAACAACACAGCATAGCATAAAACCAAACATTTTTTCTCCTCCCCCAGAAATTGTACCGATTGGCCATGGAGGAAGCAAAGAAGGATGGCTGTGATCTGCGTCTTGATGCTATCCCAATTCAATCTGCCAAGGCTTCAAGAGCTATTGCCAGTGATGTAAGTGGCTACCTGAGTCCATAAATAGTAATGGTTTTTAAAGAAAATGTTTTGAAAAATAGCTACTTGGCTCCATAAATATCAGTGGTTTTTAAAGTAAACTGTTTGAAAAACAGCAAACCACTTGGTGCAATTTAAGCTGCTGGTTGCTATCTGTAAAGCCATAGATGGCATAGAGTCTGGTTACTTGAGGAACCAGCTGACTCCCATAATATCTGTCCAACCAGTTTTATCTGGTAGGGTTGGTGCACTCCAGGTTCCATTGATTTAGCAATGCTACTAATCGGGATCCTGGAAGCAGTACCTGCCCTCTGGAATATGATTCCCCTGACATTTGAACAGCCCCAACCCTACTAGATTTTGGAGGGCCTTAAAGACTTGGTTCTTCACTAGGCTTTTGGAAAGGAGGATGATGCCCCTTTCTTTTGTTCTCCTCTGGGTTTATTTTCTTTGCCATTTTTGTCCTTTGTCATGTGCTCGTCTTCTGTTTCTTTGTATTGTTCCCAGTCATTAAAATGTTTTAACAATCAAAACCACTTAGAATTTCTGGAAGTCAGGAGGCGTATGCATTTAATATACAATTCTATGCTTATATCATTTATATTATTGTTTTATCACAAACTGTATTTTACCAAGCATAACATTATTGCAGGAAGTGCTTCCAACTTCACTGGGATAATTTCTGTGAAGGAATTTATGCTGTGAATTACAAAAATAGAATGCAGTGTTGTGGTTCTCTCTTAAGAACATTGAGGAATATTGTCATTGATTTGACGTAATTACTATTTGAACTATTTGGAGTCAAAATTACAGCAAAGGAGTAAGAAATCTGTAATAGCTTACTATATATATATATATATATATATATATATATATATATATATATATATAAAATAAGTAAATTAATTTATGATTAAAAATGCCAGATAACTTGTCTGCTTCAATGGTCAGCTGCTTCTAGAATTCAACAGGGACAATTCTAATAATGAGATATGTAGACTGTATGTAATATTTAGATATATGGGCAGCTGTAAAGCTAGACAATAAACTCAGAATAATTAATGTAGAGTAGGATTCAATATTCTATGCCAATAATTCTCAAATCTTGTGCACTGGGTATTTCTCAATCATAAAAACATTGCTGCCAGGTGCATAATATAAAATACTTCTGTTAGTGTAGAAATGTGGGTATATACTGGTACTTATGAAGAAAGAAAAATATATATTCTATTTGTAGAACTAAAATGTCAAGTTTCAGTAGTAAAGCTATGAATTTGGCGAACTATGGAAGGAACAGAAATTTAAATGCAGAATTCAAAATCTAGAAAATATGTACAAAAGGTATTAATAAGGACAAAAATATACCTAGGAAAACCTGACAAAAGAATGAAATATAAAATCTTGATTATAGATTATGATCAAATAAATTCTTCTTAAAATCAAAACTTGGGGATTTAAAAAAAAACAAATACCCAAAAATAATCATGTTAAATTAGTCCTTCAACTATGAACTAAACATGGCTGAGAGGTTCCATTTGCTAATAGAGTTTTGTTTCAAGTCAGTGAAAAAGATTCACAAAATTATTTAAAATGATAATGGGGTCTCCCTTTTTAAACATACTTAGCAATAATGCAATCCAGGTAGTATTTAATTTGTGATTAAAATATATGTGTTTATTTCAGTACAAATACAAAGAAGGTTATCGCAAGCAACTGGGTCATCACATTGGAGCTCGAAGTGTGGAAGATGATCCTAAAATTTTGCATTCTATAAATGTAGCCAAGATGCAAAGTGAGAGGGAATATAAGAAAGTCTTTGAGAAACTGAAGACCAAATATACCAGTCCTGTGGATATGCTGTCAATTTTGGGGGCCAAGAATTGCCAGAAATTGGTCAGCGATATTGATTATCGTAATTACCTACATCAATGGACATGTCTGCCAGATCAGAATGATGTCATTCAAGCCAAGAAGGCCTATGAACTACAGAGTGATGTGAGTATAATTTCATCTTCGATCCTATCAGTTGAGAGAGAGGAAACTACAGACACATTTCTGCCACATGCACATACAATACAAAGTATTGATAGTAGTAGCGTGTAATTGTTTAATTCAAGCAGATGCATGAATAAGCAAATAAAACTAGGTTGCTCTATTGCTTCATGGCCTTATCTCTTTCTGTAAGCATATATTAGAGAATTATAAAAACTCTGGAAAACTGTGAAACAAAAATTATTAGTGTCTTCTGAAGCTTTGGTTTTGTTTTAATCCATAGTAATAGTAATTTTTTTTCACATGTCCACATGTTTTATATCAAACAGAGGCTGAAATTAGGACTCACGTGGACATGACTAGGATATTTTCATGGTTTTCAAGGATGTTTTTTTTTACATTTCTTTCATCAACATGAACATAATGGGTCCTAAATGTCATTAGATCTAATTGTTTTTCCAAAAATTACAAGATTGCCTTTCTAATGAAATTTTAATTCACAGAATTGCTACAAAACAGATCTTGAGTGGATAAAAGGCATCGGCTGGGTCCCTATTGGTTCACTGGATGTTGAGCGAGCTAAGAAAGCAGGAGAGATCCTGAGTGAAAAGACGTACCGCCAGCCTCCAGAGAATTTCAAATTCACCAGTGTGACAGATTCTCTAGAAATGGAATTGGCCAGGCATAATGCTGAAACCATGAACAAGGTGAATATTAGCTAATAAAGACTGGCTCGCTGAATAATATTTGAAAAAATAATGCAATTTATCCAAGATTCTTTTCAGACCCAATGACTCCCATTTTCCAAAGATTTAAAAATTGTATTTTAAACTGCATAATTGAAATATTGGGTGCTTTGAAACATGAATATGAGAATTTTTCTTTCAGCTAATAAAACAACCTTATCTTATTATAGTTATTGAAAGATTCCAAATAAAATTCAAAACAACAGAATTAATGTAAATCTTTTTTCAAGTCCCAGTGATTTCCATTTTATTTATTTATATTATTATTGTTATTACATTTCTATGCTGTCATCTTATTATCCATATACATGTTTGAGATATCCTATAAACTTTTAAATGAAATCATATGGACCTTAAGATATTGATACTAATTCTTGCTTGTTTATATCATATACCATCCACCAACTGTTATGACCTTCAGATAGATTTCTGCTGCACAGAACTTTAAACTGTCTTCCCATAAATTTATGCCTTCTACATTTGCTTGAATAAGAATTTCAGTAATTCCACACTGGTACTTTTAGGAATTATATTTACAAATTTGATGAGTTGTAAGAAACCAGGGATTTGGAACAAAGTGGGATTGACACCTGTTGTCAAGCCTGAAACTGACCTGGCTGAAGCCATCTTGGAGCTTCAGTGCTGACACACTGGAGCTGAGGGATAGGGAGGAGGGATTAGAGATAGTCGGGGTTGTGTAGTCAAAATAAAATACTTTTTCTTGGGAACCAAGGATGTTCTCACACCTGGCTGGAGGAAAGAGGAGTGATGTCACCAGACCAGCGGAAGCTGCATTGATTGGGCCATGTGACTTTTAATTAGGTGAAAACCAAGGGCCCCCTCAGACCCATCTTATCTAACAAATCTAAAAGAAGGATAAAACTGAAGTAAAACAAATGTCAAACTTCACACACAGTCCTTTCCAGATACAAAACAACATTTTGTATCTGGATTTTCCTCTGGAATATGAGTCCTAAACATTAATATATTATACTTGTTCAGAGTAGTGTCTTTCCTGTTCACTAGATTTTTAATTTGATCTCAGAAGGCAGTCTCTATGCTGCAACAGCTGGATGGGTGAAGGACTATTCGTAAACAGCCATCACTTTGTATTAACTCTCTTTCTGATTCTGTTCTGCAGAGGCTGTATACGGAAGCTTGGGATACTGATAAATGCACAATCCATGTCATGCCTGATACGCCAGAAATCGTCCTAGCAAAGTCCAATAAATTAAACTATAGCCAGGTGAGTATACAAACTAATAAAAGCCACTAGAAGAACTGGGTCTCCTGCAAGGATTTGCAGACAACGGCAACATTTCCTGCAGGGTCTGGGGTCCCAGTTGAGTTCTGTGAAGATTTAGTTCCTGAGTTGCACCGAAGAACTTCCATCTATACAGTATAGAACAATCAAGAATTATATTTCTGCTAAGTATAAAATGTTTTATTTATTTCTGTTTGTAGCACTGAGACTAACGTTTTCTTTTTTTTTACAGAAATTGTACCGACTGGCCATGGAGGAAGCAAAAAAAGATGGCTATGACTTGCGTCTTGATGCCATCCCAATTCAAGCTGCCAAGGCTTCAAGAGCTATTGCTAGTGACGTAAGTGGCTACTTGACTCCATAAATAGTAATGATTTGTAAAGGAAAAGTTTTGAAAAACAACAAGTCACAAACTACTCTATAGCCTACTGAACTTAAATTACAGGACGTACTTCAGATTTCCCCAAGCAGATCTGTCTGAGAATTTATGGGAAGGAATTCATACTGTGAATTACAAAATCAGAATGAACAGTTGTAATTCTTTCTTAGTTGCACTTAGGAATTATGTCACTGTTTGTAAGTTGCTTTGAGTTAAAATGAAACTGAAGCAGAATAAAATAGCATGTAATAAATAAATACATTCTGTGAGTAAGCAAGTTTTGCAAAATTATGCCAGAAAAATATCAGCTGTTGTATAGGAAGCTGAGAATAAACTTGGGAAGAGAGATAGATAATAATTTGATATATGGGCAGCTGTAAATCTAGACATTTAAATTTAGAAGAATTACTGTAGGACAGATTTTCAAATCCAGGGTATATCTGGATTTCTACGTCATATAAGCATTGCTGCAATGGCACAGAATGAAAAAGCCTTTTAATTTTGTGGACATTCATCTGCACATTTTAATTTGTGTGGAAGAGGAAAATTTTAATATTCCACATGGCAGGACTAAAATCTTGAATTATCTAATGTTGTTTTAAACCTATGAATTCAGTGAACTATAGATAGAAAAAGATTTTACATACCAAATACAAATTTCAAATTTGATAAGCAAAATCATTAATAGATAGACTTAGACTTAGACTTATTGTCACTTTGAATGTACACTAATCGGCATACATTAAAATGAAATTTCATTGCATACAGCTATCAAAAGGTACACCTCCAATATATACTACATAAACATGACTAAATAAATAAATGAATAAATAAATACAAAATTATGCATATATTATATGACACAGAGAAACAACACAGTCTAGTTCAGAGGTATACATGTACATGGCAAGAAAAATGAAAGTTTACCAGACGGATGGCATAGGGAAGAAAGCTGTTACGGAATCTGGTAGTCCTGCTAGAAATACTTTGAAATCTCCTCCCAGAGGCGAGCAACAGAAACAGACCGTGAAGTGGGTGTGTGGGTCTCTAACAATGCTTTGAGCTCTAAGCACATAGCACTTATAAGCAGTATCCTGAATGACAAGAAGCAAGCTTCTTATAATCTTCTTGGTTGTCCTTACCATTCTCTGAATGGACTTTGTCTCTGCAGCCACCAAAACCAAACAGTGGTGCAGTTTGTTAAAACGCTCTCAATTGTGCCTGTGTAAAAAGTGGCCGGGACAGAAGGAGAAAGATGTGCTCTCCTCATCAGATGCAGGAAATGCAGACACTGGTTTGCATGCTTCACTAAGGATGACGTATGGAGAGATGTAGCTATCATAAGATAACCAAAAAAAACCCCAAATATGAAATCTTGCTTATAAATGTAATCTAGTATATTGACTTCGAAAACGGAAGAGGGCATTTTGAAAAAAACAGATAATGGAGATTAAAAATCCTATTTAAAAGACTACATTTATTATAGTCTTTAACTATGACATAAAATTAGATGAATTTTTTCCTAATATTTTGTTATATGTTCAAAGAAAATATTTATGTTAATTACTTTTAAAATGATGATCTAAGATTTCCTTTTGAATTACTGAACAATTACAGAATGAGTACTTTTCTGTGTTGGCAACTCAAATATTTGTGTATATTTTAGTACAAATACAAAGAAGGTTATCGCAAGCAACTGGGTCATCACATTGGAGCTCGTAGTGTGGAAGATGATCCTAAAATTTTGCATTCTATAAATGTAGCCAAGATGCAAAGTGAGAGGGAATATAAGAAAGTCTTTGAGAAACTGAAGACCAAATATACCAGTCCTGTGGATATGCTGTCAATTTTGGGGGCCAAGAATTGCCAGAAATTGGTCAGCGATATTGATTATCGTAATTACCTACATCAATGGACATGTCTGCCAGATCAGAATGATGTCATTCAAGCTAGGAAAGCTTATGATCTGCAAAGTGATGTAAGTATGAGGTGGAAAATATAAAATAGATGCATTGGTATTCTTCTATTGAGATTGGTCTGTGATTCATTAAAAGATCCTGTGTACAGGATTCCTTTTCTCCCAACAACTCTGCCTTACACATGATTTCTCTAGTATCTGATATAAACTGATGTGGAATACAGGATGCCTATGTGTGGGAAAGACTTGCCCTGTGTCTCTTTTAGGAAGAACATTCTGTCAGCTGACAGATATATTTAAATACTGAGGAAGTTTTCCTCTTTAAACTACCCACTCTAATGGCTTGTGTATCACAGTCTAAATATCTATTCATACCGTTTCAATTTAGACAGTATTTTTCTCCCAGAAAATCAGAAGTAAAATAGGCTTTGCAATTTTTTCCCCTTTCCCATCTTATTAGATGTTTAATTTATGATTATTTCTCACTAGTAGTTCACAGATGTGTCAATTTCACATTCTCATGGTTTCTTAATTTTCATTTGTACCTGTTATCACATTCACTTCAATGTTTTAAAAATAAGTTTGGATTAAAATTTATATTGGTTCTATGTATAATATAAGAGAATATTTTATGCCTAATAATAGTTTTTTGCAAGGATTTTTTTAAATTTTTTGCACATTATATGCATTGTTCAGGTTTTTCATATGTAACTTCACACCAGGGTAGCTGTTTTATATAGTTTTAAAGTATGACTAGGTTTTGGGTTTTACTTTGAATTGAAAATAAAATTAATAAATAAACATATTAAAGATGAGTTGAGATTCTGTTACTCAACATTATTATTTGATGTTTATTCATTACATTTGCCCTAAATGGATAGCTACAGCTGCAGCATTACACTTAATATGGTTTTGGCTGTCATCATTATTCCTTAAATATGCATATCATGATGCTTATTTATATTTTATAACATATAAAGTTGCTGAAAATCAATTGAGTCACTTTTAGTGAATTTCAGCCTCATAGATCAATTTTCACCCAAAGTTTTCAAAATCAAATTCATAATTCAATTAGCCATAAACTTCCCCCAAAGTTGTTGTAATGCATGTTTGTTGACTTCTCTAAATACTGTTTATTGCTGTTTATGTTTCAGTCTCTTTACAAGTCAGATCTAGAATGGCTGAAAGGCATTGGCTGGGTGCCTCTTGGTTCACTGAATGTTGAACATGTCAAGAAAGCTGGAGAAATCCTAAGTGAAAACAAATATCGGCAACCGCCTAATCAAATGAAATTTACCTGTATCACAGATGCTTGGGATGTAGAATTAGCAAAGCATAATGCTGAGATCATGAGCAAGGTAGGTTTTCTGAATAAAGTAGCTAATCTTCCATAACAGACAATGCTTAAGAAATGAATGATCACATGCTAAATTTAGGATTTATTTAGGCTGCTCGGAGCCAAAATCCAAATAAAATCATCCTTCATTGATGTCTTTCTACTTTCTGCTTGAATCAATGAACTACTTTGTTAGTTAAGAAATTGGACTTTCAAACTAGTCAGATTGCAGCTCTCATAATTTCCAGCCAGTGTGACTACTGACTGTATTGAAAAATTAATAGTACAGAATATCGCAGCTAAGACGAAAAAATAGCAGCATGGGCATAGGAATGTAAAGACAAAGGTTGCTGCTCCATGAAAAATGAGCTGAAATCATAGAATTGTACATGCAATGAACCACAAAATCCACTAATCTCTCAAAACCCCTGTGGCAATATTTGGCATATGAATCAAAGTATCTTAAGGAATTTCTACCAAAGTCATGTTTTGATTTGGATGCTGCTTTGATGTATTGGAAATCTATCTGCCTTTTTTCTAAGTTTTTGAGCACAAGTGCTTTGCCTCAGACTCAAAGTGGATATTTTTTTATTTTTTTTTAGAAAACTGGAGAATACAGATGCTCTTTGTTGACTTTCCTTGATAAAGTTGAGTTCTCAGGCCTTGAACACAAGAGTTCTTTTAAACAAGTTCAGCCAGAAAATCTGAACTAGAAAAAAATGTGTTGATAATGTCCATAAAATATAGTTTAGCATATGGTACATATGACTTTGAAGCATAGTTCATTAAAATAGAAATTTCCCTCATTGAGTTTCATTACAAATTTTAGATAATAGTTTTAATGAATATGAATTTGTCTAATGTTGTAGTCTCACCTTCTGTTTCGAATTGTATTTTCTGTAGGCAAAAATCTAACATTTTTTCCTTATTCCTTCGCAGAGATTATACACTGAAGCATGGGATACTGATAAAATCAAAATCAATGTCATGCCAGATACCCCAGAAATTCTGCTGGCCAAGGCAAATGCTGCAAATATCAGCCATGTAAGAAAATGTTAACATTGTTTGAATATTTAATAATTGGGGGGGTTGTTTTCACTTTACAAAAACTAATATGACTATATGAACAAACTGATTTTAAATTATAGATGCTATGAGTGATTTTACACTCAGATATCTTTTTATCACATCTTCTACAGAAACTTTATGTCCAAGGATGGGAAGATACTAAGAAGAAAGGTTACGACTTGAGAACCGATGCTATTCCAATTAAAGCAGCAAAAGCTTCGAGGGATATTGCTAGTGATGTGAGCAGATGCTTTCCTGTCCAGTAACCTCCCACATTTTTTAAAAAAAGAAACCACAAAAATAAAAAATAATTAATGGAACAGACAGGTGACCTTTAGAAAAGTTCATTAGACTGACCCAGAATGATATATAACAAGGTTAGATGGCAAGAATATAGGGAGATTAATTTAAAATAACATCTATTGCTTTTTGGCATTAGGATGCATTATTTGTCCCAGGTCAAATAACATGGAATAAATTTTTCATAATAAGAACTGTGCTTAAACAGCAGGGTTTCTTAGCTCAATGCTTTTAATCTCATTTAAGGTTCTCTTCAGGTAAATAAAAAGAAGTCTGGAAGATGAAGAAATCTACTTTCCCTACTTGATTTTTTGTCATTGGAATCATTTTGTATGTTAGGCAAATACTGGGTTTTTTTTCATCCTCAATCAAAAACTATTGTAGAAAAATGTATATTAAGAACAGAGGTGGTATTCAGCAGGTTCTGACCAGTTCTGGAGAACCAGTAGTGGAAATTTTGAGTAGTTTGGAGAACAGCAAATACCACCTCTGACTGGAGATTTTACAGTATCCTTCCCCTGTCATGCCCACCAAGCCACACCCACAGAACCGGTAGTTTAAAAAAATTGAATCCCACCACTGATTAAGAACTCTTCTTCTGATGCCATGGTACAAATGGGTTTTTATTATATTTTACAGTGATATTCAAATGTCATAAAAATGTTAGTCAACAGTTGACTCAATATGATATTTTGAAGAAATTTGAATCCAAATTTCCCTCCTTCTCTTGATTTTTATCACTTTAGTAGCCAGGGGTGGGATCTGACCAGTGTAACTACCGGTTTGGTGATTTTACATTTTGCGCACGCATGTGCACTTCATGTGCACATGCACCTGACGTGCCCTGCGTGTGCGTGTGTATATCATCATCATCTAGCTGCCTGGATAGTTGAGCAGCGCTGTGCGTGGATGCACAACGGTTGAAAAAGCACTTTTTTCCTGGTTTTTCAACAGCAGCTGTGTCGCACAAAGCAGCTGCGGTTGAAAACGCAGGAAATAAAGGTCAGATAAGAGCCCAGGCGGGCGGCTGGGCCAAAACAGCAGCAGACATAGAACTGGTTCTATGTATGCTCTCTGTTTGCTGCTTTTCAGAGCAACTGGTTCTACAGAAGTGGACAGAACCGGTAGAATCCCACCCCTGTTAGTAGCTGAATCATTGTTAGCTTCCCTAGTAGCATTTTTTTATTCATTCCAAAATGTAATGTTCTCTGTTACAGTATAAATACAAAGAAGCACATGAAAAGCAAAAAGGCCATTATGTTGGGGTTCAGAGAATGGAAGATGATCCCAAGTTGGTATGGTTTGCCCATGCAGGCAAGATTCTGAGTGATCTGGAGTACAAGAAGAACTATGAACAATGTAAAGCAAACATCCATTGTCCTGTTGACATGCTATCAATCTTAGATGCTAAGAATTGTCAGAAGTTGGTTAGTGAAGTGGACTATCGCAAACATTTGCATGAATGGATTTGCCTGCCAGACCAGAATGATGTTATTCAAGCAAAGAAAGCATATGACCTCCAGAGTGATGTACGTATAGTTCAAATGTAAAATGCACATGTCTGAGTGAGACTATTGTTTAGTGAAAGAACATGTGAAAGGCATGCAAAAAGTTCCCAAATAAATTCCTTCCTGAGAATGGAGAGCAGCTGACAAAATGGGTAATAGTATCACTTTGAACAAGATGGAGAAATTTCTCATAGAAAATCCCTGAGTACAATTTATCCAGGGTGGGCTGCTGGGGGTTTGCAGGGGTTTGGGAGAGCCCCTTGCTAAGATTCTGTGCAGTTTGGAGACACCCCCAAATCCCACTCCTGGCTGGCCCCACCCACCCCGCACCACCCCTCCCAAGAGTCCCCACGCAGCCTGGTTTGGATGCAGGTAAGTGCAGGATGTGCACGGAGGCTTGGGGAGGGTGAAAAATGGGACTCCTGGAAGTTTGGGAAGGCCGGAAATGGGCCCGTTTCCAGCTTCCAGAGAGCCTCTGGAGCCCAGGGAGGCTGTTTTCACCCTCCCAGAGGCTCGAGGAAACCCTCCAGAGCCCAGGGAGGGCAAAAACACCCCCCCATCATGGTGCAGGAGGCTGACTAGGCCACACCCACCATGGGCACGCCCACCCAGCAACTGGGCAGAGAACCCTTTGCTAAAATTTTTGAAGCCCGTCCCTGAATTTTTCCCCAACTCTGGGATAAGCTACATTAAACTCATTGCACTGTTATTTGCAAATCTATGAATTTGTTTGGAAGTAAATCATGTACGTATGTGTGTGTGAGCACATCTGTGCCTTCAAGTCAATTTTTAACTCCTGGATTAGGCAACCTACAGTTTTCTTTGCAAGGTTTTTTGAGAGTGATTTGCTCTTGTTCCCTTCCTAAGAACTGGGCCAAGGTCTCACAACTGGCTTTGTGCTCAAGTACAGGAACTAGAACAGATGGTTTCCCAGTTTCTAGCCTGGTGCCTTAAACTACCACACCAAAGTGGCTCTCTTGGTTCTCTTTTAAGCCCCATGGGTTTTTTGTTTTAAATTATGCATTACTGGAATAATATGTCACCTGTGCCATTGTAGTAGAATCTGCTTCCAAATGTTTCAGTGGCATACAGTAGACTGTCCATAGTTGGTGAGATTCAGGCAGCATATATATTATGCTGGTTGCATAGTAGCCAGATGTTTATATTGGATTTAGTATTTTTGTCCACCTGTCAAGCTCTTTCCAGGGACTTGCAAAGCAAAGCAAATGTTTTATTATGGTTGGTCATACAGCCAGCCAGATGTTTAGACTGAATTTAGCATTTTTATACATCTATCAAGTCTTTCCCAAAGACCTGGGATAGGTAAATTCTGCTGTTTGACGATGCTAAGGATATAGGCTGTTTCAAGTAATCCCGCCTTTTGCAATTGATAATAATTTTGTCAATGTTTATTTTTATTATGGGAGTTGCCCTTTATCTCCGTGGGGATGATTTCTGATTAAATAATTATGAATATCTTTACTGGAAAAGAAGTTGGAGAGGTTGATCAAGGCATTCCTTACCCTGCTGAACTTACATTACTTGGATTAGCCCAGAACTTCTGTTCTGCCTAGGAAATGCTTGGTTTTGTTTTTTTTACAGAATGTGTATAAGGCAGACTTGGAATGGCTGCGTGGAATTGGCTGGATACCAGAAGGCTCTGTGGAAGTCCGACGAGTGAAGAATGCTCAGGATCTGATATGTGAAAGACTGTACCGGCAGCGGCCAGATTCTCTGAAATTCACAGCTATTGTTGATTCCCCGGAAGTTGTCTTGGCTAAGGCCAATGCTTTGATGCAGAGTGGGGTGAGCAGTATTTGTCATGCACTAATTACTGGGGGTCACATGTTTATATTTAAAATCAGCATTCACTGAAGTGAGATATATTTCTATGAGGTCAGTGAGAACTCGAAAAAGGTGCAAAAGCTGCAATTTTGTTGATTGATACTTTGCTAGATGGATATAGAAGGATTAGTATCCCCCATGAAAAATATTGTCATTGAAAACAGAAAAAGCTTTATTTTGTAAAAAAAAAATCTGAACAGTTAACTACCAACTTGCTCCGGCTTTAGTTGTAATTGTGCATCTCTTTAAACATTAAATGGAAAATATTTTTAAGAAGATTAGGGATTGCAAAGGAAGGGAAACTTTACACATTTTCTTTTAGAAGACAGATTTTGTTTGTTTGTTTTTTAAACTATAAGACTTATATTTTCCATGCATTCTCATTTCAGTATGGTGGAAAAAAATTTAAATTTTTTAAAATTAAATTTTTAATTTTTAAAATTAAAATCACTGTTCTGATTTTCTATATACCCACAACCCATCTTCCATACTGCCCGTAGAAATATTTTAGAACTTTAGTCTTTAGAACTTCTCACACTGAAGAAACTGAGTCAGTTTTAATCTAAGTGAAGGCTTAATTCTTAGACAATGGGAATAGAAGCTAAGATGCACATAGTAGTAGTGTTTGAGTTATGACCATAAGAGGACCTGTCCATTACAATTGTAAATTGTGATGGTCATAAATATCACCTTAACACAGTCATTAAGTGAACCAGTGGTTTTCTATGGGGCTGGTTTTGCCAAAAAATGGAAGTAAATGCCAGTTTACAATCACAAAATGCAGTCAGATGACTACAGGATACTGTGAAGGACCATAAATGTGGCCTGCCATGTGCCCGAGGTTCTATGGTGGGCAACCATCAGAACCTCGAATCCAGGTCATAACTAACCTCCAAGAAGGTCTGTCAGAACTTTGTATAGTCGCTAAGTAACTGGTCATAAATCGAGCACTACCTGTATGGGAACTTTTCCCATGGTTTAAAATAATGGACTTACAAGGGCTTTATCTTTTGCTTCAGATTTGGAGATTTTAAGTCTACCTAAACTCCACTCAATTACTGATAGTTTTAGCAGGCTTTCTTGACCAGGACTCGGCAATAAATTTATCACACAGCTAAGTTTGTGGCATATATATTGTTTTCTTGGCCAAACTCCGCAGATATTTCATAGATATTGTTTAGCTAGAAAAAAATTATTGCAGGTAAGATGAAGCCAAATTGATTGCTCACTTCCAGTGTAGCATTATCAAGGCCTCTTAATTTGGACCCATTGCTTCCTGATCTACCTTCCCATGAAATATCTATTCTTTTGCAGAGCTTATTTTGGTCTTGAAGCCAAATAGTTGTGTGCAACCCTAATTGTAAAACGATTTGAATGTCAGTGTGTCCAACTTCAAATGGGGATATTTTTATCAATGAAATATATCCTACAATAGTATGATACGTTATCATTAATCTATGATAAATATGTTTTTCTTCCTTCAGGCTTTATATCGTGAAGTTTGGGATAAAGAAAAAACACAGTACACCCTTCCACTTGACATTCCTGAGATCATTCTGTCCAAAGCGAATTCTGTGAACTACAGTAAAGTAAGAAATTAAAGAATTAAATATTAATGTTTTCATTATCTCTCCTTATGCTTCTTCCTCTTCTGAGGATAAATCTTCTTCTTTGACAGTTTATGACACTCTCCATAGTTACAATTATATAAGTGCAAATTTGCTAATGTGAGAGTACCTTTGTAAGCAATTTTAATGAGTAACATGAAAAGCTTTTCCCTGTCATAACAATTCCATACATTTATCATTGTTTGCAGCCGAAACATCTTAATATACTATGACAGGGATGTCAAACTCAAGGCCCAAGAGCTGGATACGGCCCACAGGGTGCTTAGATCTGGCCCACGGGGCTGACCTGGAAACAGTGAAGGACAGGCCCCTGCAGCCCTCCTGAGCTCCATTTTCACTGGCAGAGGGTTGCAGGAGGCCGTCACAGCTGAAAATGGAGCTCAGGAGCCATTTTTGCTGACACAGCACTCACAGCACTCAGACTGCCACAGGCGCCCCAACACAAGTGACTCAAGCTGTCCATACCCACCCTAGCCACACCCATCCTAGTCCCCTGAGGTCAAACAACTTCAAATGAGGATATTTTTATCAATGAAATATATCCTACAATAGTATGATATGTTATCATTAATCTATCATTAATCCTGATGAAGCCCTCAATGAAATCAAGTTTGACACCCCTGTACTATGATATGATATGATATTACATAATATATAAACAAATGTTACATATTTTTATAAATATGACATGCCTTGAAATGGAATATGCATTATTTATTTTCCCTCACAGAAACAATATCAACTTGGATTGGAGGAGTTGAAGAAGAAAGGCCATGACTTAAGATTGGATGCTATTGAAATCCAGCATGCCAAGGCTTCTAGGGATATTGCTAGTGAGGTAAGGTCTGCTATTTGGCATTTCCACACTTATTTCATTTTCTGTAAAATAAATAGTTAATATTTTGTCCATATTTTTTATAAATATGTCCAAAAGGTTCATATAGAATCCTGGCAACTAACCATATCTGTCAGTTTAATTGCTTACAGTTCATTCATTGGGTATTGACTATTGGCAGATCATAACAATATAAAAAGAGGGCACAGTGCAGTGTATAGTATTGAAGAGTTGAAATTTAATTTTAGTAATAGATTATGTGTAATTTATAAAATTGATGTTTTGTTTATGTTTCATCATTAGTACAAGTACAAAGAAGGTTACCGTAAACAAGTGGGACACCATATTGGATGCCGAGATGTCCATGATGATCCCAAACTAGTGTTGGCAATGCATGTAGCTAAACTGCAGAGTGAAAGGGAGTACAAGAAATATTTTGAGAAGTTTAAAACCAAGTTCAATAGCCCAGTGGACATGCTGTCCATCTTGTTGGCCAAGAAATGTCAGAAGCTGGTTAGTGACATTGATTACCGCCGGTACCTCCATGAATGGATATGTTTGCCTGATCAGAATGATGTCATCCAAGCCAAGAAAGCCTATGACCTACAGAGCGATGTGAGTAGAAAGTTACTACATCTTGCATTATAGTTTTTGCCTCTTAGCTTATTTTGTCTCATACTGCATTTGGTGAATTATTATGGTTGCATCTACAGTTGCATCCAAGCCCTGCTGCATACATTCTTGCCAATATGTAGCCATCATCATAAAAAAAAATCAAATTCCATTTGTGATTGAATGTTAAATAGAACAGAGCTGGCTATTCATATATAGAGAATCATTTGCATAGAATTATAATCTGTTTCTTTATTCCTGTCTATTGACCATTTGTTTTAAATTTTAATCACATTTTGGTATAAAAAAATAGGTAAACCTGTGATGTATCTGTGCTGCTCTGTAGTGAATAGGTTTATCATAAGCAGAGTTACTTTATAAAAAGTACAATTTTCTGTAATTGACTCTTGTAAAAACTATGTGGCTTAAAAAGAGGATCAAGAGGAATTCATTTTTCAAGTATCCTCACAGGCTAGTATGAGGATTGTATAAATCTCCAATAATTAAAAACTAAATAAATATATATATGACACCACATTTATGTCAACTAAATGGCTCTTGATGAGATGAGAGTAATTATACAATAATTTTGAGTAGAGAAGCCTCAGTGCTGTTTTTAGTAAGTGGAAGTAGTATCTTAATAAATTGATGGGTTTCTTTGTAGAATCTTTACAAGTCAGATCTGGAATGGCTCCGTGGGATTGGATGGATGCCGGAAGGCTCTGTGGATGTGGTTAGAGTGAAAAAGGCTCAAGATCTCGTGAATGAGAGGTTGTACAAACAACGCCCAGATGCACTGAAATTTACCAGTATACCTGATCCACCTCCAGTCATCCTGGCTAAGATCAATGCTCAACAGATCAGTGAGGTAAACTGAATGTAGTCACTACTCCTGTGTTATATGTGAAATGATAAGGGTGTGTGGCTGAGATACAGTGACCTTTGAAAAATTAAAGGGATTTTCACACAGCAATTAAAATTGTCTTTCCTTCTTCCCTTTCTCAGAACCTGTATCGTGAAGCGTGGGATAATGAGAAGGCACAGATTAATATTCCTCTCGATACCCCTGAAATACTACTCTCCAAGATGAATGCTGTGAATGTTAGCCATGTAAGATAATTAACTAATTGTATAAATTCTGTTAAGAATGTCAATATTCCTTTATTACATTGTCCTAAATATATTGCCCTACTGTTAATTGCTCTTAAAAACATAAAAGTATTTGAGTTATAAGTTGTATGTCTATTCCATATTTGTATTTTAAGAACAACAAATTAAACTGATACTTCAATCTCAGGAACCAAAGAAGATATATAGAATTATAAAATTGTCCTAGTATTAATTTATTTGACAGATCATGTAGTATGATTTAAAACAACAGTTTTAAATAAAATGCAAATGGGCCATATAGTGTGATGATTTAAAAATAGTTTTAAATAAAATACAAATCACTGCAATAACAACAAAATAGAGGTATAAACACATACATGCACATGCTCAAACATGTGCATAATTATATAGAAGAAAAGAACACCATAGGAATAAAATTTGTTGTTGTTACTTGCGAAGTCATGTCCGACCCATCACAACCCCATGGACAACATTCCTCCAGGCCTTCCTGTCTTCTACCATCTTCTGGAGTCCATTTAAGCTCATGCTTAATGCTTCAGTGACTCCATCCAGCCACCTCATTCTCTGTTGTTCCCTTCTTCTATTGCCCTCAATCTTTCCCAGCATTATGCTCTTCTCCAGTGAGTCCTTCCTTCTCATTATGTAGCCAAAGTATAGCAAAACAGGAAACAAATGATTGAAGAAAAAGGAGATCCATATACTAAATTTTCATTGAGATGATTACAGAGAAATCACAGAGAGGGTTCATATCAAATATTTATAGCAGCTAAGGTTTAATTGAATCTATTTTTGGATCTCTTTAAATATTCCTTGAAATACACTCGTCTTATCTATTTGGAATCAAGAAAGAAAGAAGGAAAATTATTGCCTTATTCATTGAAACAACAAAAACAATGACATTTTATATCTGTAATTCAGGCCGGTGATGGTCAATTACAAAATCAAGTAGAATCAATGAATTAATAGTTTTATTGTTTTTACACTGAGTTTATATGACTTGGGAACATCTGTGATTGAACAGTAAATTATTATTTTTTAAACATAATTGAAATGGAGATATCTCTTAGGAGGATAAAAAATAAATTGGCACAACCATTGGTATAATCAGTTTGGCAATGACTGTTTTGGATACAACAGCATGCTACACTGGAATTAGTTGTTGGATGCTGAAAAAGTTCTTCATATGGTTCAGATCAAATTAATTAATTGCATTCTAAGACGGCACAGATTTCCATAATCATTTCTCCACTGTCTTATTTCTGACTAGATATGCATAAGAATGTTCTTTTGACTTATATGTGTTATATAATCTTAAATGGGATTAGTAATTTTAATGTGCTAGGTAATAAAATGTTAATATTTAATGGAAGAATATGTAACTCAAAGGTGGTGCACTTAAATTATTTCAGGGGGGAAACCAATTTATAGAAGGAATGTTATAAATTAGAATTTAAGAGGAATATACAAATGTGACAGCCAAAAGTATTAAAATATAATAATTATGAAGTTAATATATGTGAATTAAATAATGAGATAAACATTTGGAACAATATGATAAAATAGAAAATATATAAAAACACTGTTAAGATAAGAAATTGAATATAAAAACTGAATGTGTAGTTGTGGTCATATTTGTATGTATATGTCAAACCTGTAATCATGCTGTTTACTGAAAAGAGACGTTAAAATGTGGAAAATTGAATAAAACTTGTTTAAAAAAAACAATGTTCTTTTGAGAAATATCTGTAGTCTCCTGTAATTCATTCAGTATTTTTTTACTATATTGAAATTTGTGCATTTATTTTAATTGCAGAAACATTATACTGGAGCCTGGGATGAAGCCAAAGCAAAAGGTTATGACTTTAAAGTGGATGCTCTTTCATTCAAGCATGCAAAGTCTTCCAGAGAAATTGCCAGTGAGGTATGAACTCTGTAACTTAAAGGTTGCTTCTAAAATTACCATATCATTTCATATCAAACAGATGGCAGAGTGTGCTACTAGGTATCTTCATCTGAAACTCATATAGATTCAACCAGTTGCTATTCTTCAAGGATACTATATTTCTGCATATATCCTCCATTTTTTTTACATTTTTTCAAAATTTGAGATTTTAATATTAGCTTAAATTCAAGCTTTTTATTTTTTATTTTATTTTATTGTAAACTGCCAAAGAAATAACAGGGGAGATATTTAAGTAAAAGGAATATTTTATGCCCTAAAGTTTTGAATTCAAGAAATATTACTTTCTCCTGCCATTTTAAAAAGGGGGAATCACTGTTTTAGTATATTGCTTTACAATTGGTTATTAAACCATATTATATATGGTTGATGTTCACTTACAAAACAACATTCCTAAATTCTGATGTGTTCAAATATTATTGAATGGTTACTTTTTAATGATGAAATCAACCTGTTCCTTCATTCCAAGTCCCTGAATCATTAAAGAAAACCAATTTTCACCCTGTCTGGCATCATCCTAATCATTTCAATTGTTATTTGCTTTGATTTTCTCTTCAGTATAAATACAAACAAACTTATGAGAAACAGAAAGGTCATTACATTGGAACCCCGTCAGTCAAGGAGGATCCTAAACTTTCATGGGCTGCACGAGTAATGAAGATGCAAAATGACCGTCTCTATAAGAAAGCATACCACAGCTCAAAAGCCAAGATCACCATTCCCTACGAAATGGTGGCTATCCAGGCAGCCAAACAAGGGCAGGCTTTAGCCAGCGACATTGATTACCATCATTATCTGCACCAGTGGTCTTGTCTGCCAGATCAGAATGATGTGATCCAAGCAAAGAAAGCATATGAACTTCAGAGTGACGTAAGTACAATTCTGGCAGGAATAGCCAACACGCCAGATGATAGACTCAAGATCCAGAATGATCTCATCAGCCTTCAACACTGGGCCCTAACTAACAAAATGAAGTCAATCAGGGGTAGGATAAGGGGTGGGATTCAATTTTTTAACAACCGGTTCTGTGGGCTTAATTGGTGGGCGTGGCTTGGTGATCATGTGATTGGGTGGACGTGGCTTGGTGGTCATGTTATTGGGTGGGCATGGCCAACTCAATATCACTCACATCGAGGCACCATCTCTTCGCCTGGCCTCTCATGACTGTGGGGATGCTGCAACAGTCGTTAGTGTGAAAAATGGTCAGAAGTCACTTTTTTCAGTGCCATTGTGACTTTGAATGGTCACTCCACACAAGCTAAGTACTAGCAAAGGAGGGAAAAAAAACTCCAGAGAAGTTCCAGAGACAGGAAGTCTAGTGCTGCCAAGAATGTAATAAGGGTTAACAGAGAGGCAGTTTCTGTAAGCAACACCAGAATATTTCCTTCCTGCCTTCCTTACAGGATTAGGCCTGTAATTTCTTCTAACAACTGGTTCTCCGAACTGCTTAGAATGTTAACAACCAGTTCTTGCAAATAGATGCGAACTGGTAGAATCCCACTCCTGGGTAGGATCCTACTGGCATAACGACTGGTTCAGTGAGCATGCGTGCACGCTATTTACAAATTACTGGCTCCAGCAAGCACGCACCTTCTCCTGCTGATGAGCGGCATTCAGCTGTGCCACGCAAAGTAGCTGAGGAGGAAAAAGCAGGAAATAAAGCCTAGAGCCAGGGCGGGTGGGTCAAACAGAAGACCAGAATATCATTGCAGTGAACTAGTTCGGTGTCAGCTGCTCTTCGGAGCTACTGGTTCTATAGAACCGGGCCAAACCGGTAGAATCCCACCGTGAGTTCAATGCTGAGAAACGTAAGGTTTTACACTTAGGCAAAGTGAACAGGTATAGAATTGACTCAATAGCAGTAATTGTGATAAGGATCTTGGAGTCCTAGTGGACAACCACTTAAATATGAGCCAGCAATATGCTGCAGCCACCAAAAAAAGCTAACACAGTGGTAGGCTGCATTAACAGAGGGATAGAATCAAGATCACGTGAAGTGTTACTACTGCTTTATAATGCCTTGGTAAGACCACACCTGGAATATTGCATCCAATTTTGGATGCCATGATATAAAAAAGATGTTGAGACTTCCCAAAGTATACATACTTATCAGATGTGCTTTGGCTTCCCAAATTATACATACATATCAGAAACTTTTGAACAAACAATTGGCAGACTCTAATATCCTTTTAAAACTTGCTTAAGTTTTGATCTGTTTTGATTTCGGATGTTGTAGGAGTGCACTTCAATAGAGTTAGAGTTGTCCAGACTGATTGGCATACATTCCATGCCTTAATAACTTTTCTGCCTAACTTTTCAAGATGATTAACAGATTTGCATTTTCTGATGTCTTTGTTCTGTTATATAGTTTGATCTTCTTTCATTTTTGTTGTTTCATAAATTTAACCATTTAAAATTAATTGAACGAATTTTGTCAGGACTATCTAACATCCTATAAACCATATACCTTATAACTATCTATTTACTATATTATTGTTAAAAGTATGAACTTAATCATCTTGTTCATCTTTCGTGATCCATTGTTTCATAGAATTTGTATAAAGCTGACCTGGAATGGCTCCGTGGGATTGGCTGGATGCCAGAAGGCTCTGTAGATGTGGTCAGAGTGAAAAGGGCTCAAGATCTTGTTAATGACAGGCTGTACAAGCTACGACCAGATGCACTGAAATTTACCAGTATACCTGATCCACCTCCAGTTATCCTGGCTAAGACCAATGCTCAACAGATTAGTGAGGTAAACTGAATGGAGTCACCCCCTCTGTGTTATATGTGAAATGATAAGAGGACGTGGTTGAGATATATTGACCTTTGAAAAATTAAAGGGATTTTCACATAGCAATTAAAATTGTCTTTCCTTCTTCCCTTTCTCAGAACCTGTATCGTGAAGCGTGGGATAATGAGAAGGCACAGATTAATATTCCTCTCGATACCCCTGAAATACTACTCTCCAAGATGAATGCTGTGAATGTTAGCCATGTAAGATAATTTTATTAGTGAGTTTATAATCAAATTTAAACAACTGTTCCTCTATCAGATCAAACTCGGAGCAGTCAAAATAAAATATAGACATTAACAATAAAACAAGAATTGCAACACATAGGTTGAGGCTGAAAAATGGCAAACACCTACAATATGAATCTATAATGAGATTTATTTCTGAGTAAATCTGCATAGGACTTCATGTTTAATCAACGAATATCTGTAGTTTATTTTCTTCCAGCCTTGAAAATTGTGTATGTGTTTTAATTGCAGAAACATTATACTGGAGCCTGGGATGAAGCCAAAGCAAAAGGCTATGACTTTAAAGTTGATGCTCTTTCATTCAAGCATGCGAAATCTTCACGAGAAATTGCCAGTGAGGTATGAGGCCGGTTGTTTAAATATGGCTGCTGATATCATTGAATATTTTCATATCACCCACCTAGCAAAGTGTGCAACTTTATTTAAACTTAAATTTCTACGTAAACTTCATATCATACAAGGCACAGCACAGCAGAGTTTTGATGTTTTTACACAATTATTTTTCATATTGATTGCTGCAGAACTATCTTTAAAATAAATGAAAATAATTTTTACTTGGAACTGGCAGTCAGATAACTATGAAACATTTAATTTATATAATGTTTGGCTTGAAAGGGAATTTTTTATTCAAAAAGCATTCTCCATTTACTAAATACCTCCCTTTAAGCTATCATTTTCAAAGGGGAAATCACTATTTTAAATATTGTTTTATAATGGTTTATTACACAATATAATTTCATGTTGATGCCTAACGTACAAAATAAAATTCCTGAAGACACATGCATTCAAAATCTGCTGAATGATAACTTCTTAGTAATGAAATCTACCTGTTTCTTCATTCAAGGTCCTCCAGTTGTTAAAATACTATTTTGCACACACTGCAATTGTTCTTTTCTGTGCTTTCCTCTTCAGTATAAATACAAAGAAACTTATGAGAGACAGAAAGGTCATTACATTGGAACCCCGTCAGTCAAGGAGGATCCTAAACTTTCATGGGCTGCACGAGTAATGAAGATGCAAAATGACCGTCTCTATAAGAAAGCATACCACAGCTCAAAAGCCAATATCACCATTCCCTACGAAATGGTGGCTATCCAGGCAGCCAAACAAGGGCAGGCTTTAGCCAGCGACATTGATTACCATCATTATCTACACCAGTGGTCTTGTCTGCCAGATCAGAATGATGTGATCCAAGCAAAGAAAGCATATGAACTTCAGAGCGATGTAAGTACACCAGTAGCTTACAAGATTATCTAAATAAATCATGGTCAGGCACAGAACAAAAGGACCCTGAAGTGTGTAGCTGTAGAACAGATGCTTTGCACTTCAGCTTCCATTATCCTGACCCACATAACTTTCTCCCTGCCCCACTAATCCCCACATCTGAAGAACATACATTTTAGAAGGTGCTCATGAAAATTATATTAATTCTACTTTTATTTCCTTGATTACATGTCAGAAAGACACCAGAGACACTGTTCCTTCTCTGAAGCCTTCATTGAGTGTAGCTAGCCTTTGCACGCCATATTAGAACACCATGCTGTGATGGTGGAAATATTTTTAAATATAGATCACAGAAATAAGAATTTTCAATGAGCTTTGGCTTCCCAAAGTGTAGATAACTCTAAAATGCCTTTGAACAACCAATCGGCAAATTCTAATAACCTTTTTAAATTTGCTGGCATAAGTTGCACTAAATAAACTTATTTTGAATTTAGGGCATTGTATCAGTGTACTTCAATTGATTCAGAAAGAGTTGTCTAGAATGTTTGGTGTACATTCCATTTGAATTTTTGGTATTTTTGTTCCATTACTTAGTTTGATTGTTTTGTTTCATAAGAATTATTAATTCATTTAAAAATAATTGAATCACACCAGTCAGGACTTTCTAATATCCTATTAATTCTATTTATCACATGAAATATTCACTAAAAATTTGAACTTAATCATTCTTTTTTGTGATCCATTGTCTCATAGAACTTGTATAAAGCTGATCTGGAATGGCTCCGGGATTGGATGGATTCCGGAAGGCTCTGTGGATGTGGTCAGAGTGAAAAGGGCTCAAGATCTCATAAATGAGAGGTTGTACAAACTACGCCCAGATGCACTGAAATTTACCAGTATACCTGACCCACCCCCTGTTGTCCTGGCTAAGGTCAATGCACAACAGATCAGTGAGGTAAATTGAAATGTAGTCACTACCTCTGTGTAATGTGGCTGAGATATAGTGGCCTTTGAAGAATAAAAATGATTTCTCACACATCAATTGAAAATTATCTTTCCTTCCTTCTTTTCTTAGAACCTGTATCGGGAAGCGTGGGATAAAGAGAAGGCACAGATTAATATTCCTCTCGATACCCCATCATTGCTGCTTTCCAAGATGAATGCTGTGAATGTTAGCCATGTAAGACAATTTTATTTGTTAATTTATAATCAAATTTAAACATCTAGTGATCTATCAGATGAAACTCTGAGCAGTCAAAATACAATGTAGATATTAACAATAAAACAAGAATGGCAAAACATAGGTTGAGGCTTTCACATTAAAAATGCAAAATGTCTACAACATGCATTCATGCCGGGTCTCCCATAGCAACCTCCTGGCCCCCAATGCCTGGGGTAAGAGCCAAGTCTTTCTGTCCTTCTGAAAGCAAGTAAGGTTGGAGTTGAATGTTGGAGAGAAGCTGTTCATGCCTGGGAAGTCTTGCTTCCTTGGTTCTTCATAGTCATATCAGATATTGCCTCACCAAAGGGCCCAGAATATGCTCAGAGCCAGATTTGGTGGGATAGGTAGAAACCACTAGAGACAGACTATCCCAGAAGTAATTTGGTCCTTAGCAACATAAAGGGTTAATAGCAACAATAACTGGAGTTGCTCCCAGAAGCCTTCTGGCAACCAATGCAGTTAACATAGCTATGTTATATAAGTGTATTTATATGAGTCTCCCAGTGTTGTATGTGCCACCATATTCAGGAACAGTTGAACCTTCAGATTTCTTTTCAAAAACAGCCCTATGCAGAGCACATTTCTATAATCTATTTGAGAGGTGAGTAAGTCATGAATGACCAATCTAGGAAGCGGGTGCAACTGGCACACAAGATGTACTTCTGCAAAGGTCCTCCTGGCTACAGCAGCCAACTACTCTTTGAGCAGAATCTGTGTACCCTGAAGGATGCCAACATTGAGCATCTACTCTGCCTTGGGGAATATTCTCCCATTTAGATTAAACAATGGAAAATTACAAGATATGGGTGGCCATAAAATCTACAGCTACTCAGGTGCCTTATGATTTAGTCAAGCCAGTTCCTCCCCTTCCAGTCTGCAAAACACAAGGCGCTGGGAAAGTACTTCAATAGCATCACTTGCATGGCACGTGACAGAGATGTACAATTGAGTGTCTTCATCCCTGTTGATAAAACCTCAACTTGTGCCAATGGGTAAAATCATCCAGCAATCTGATTTAGACATTAATTAGAAGTGTGGAAAATAAGGGATGAGCAGAAGTCAAGGACTGGATATTTTCCGAATCAGAAATCAGCCATGGAAGACCCACAGCATCATTTTTCTCCCAGCTTTGCCTGTCATCCTGGGAGGATACCATGATCAATGATGGTTTCTGAAGCTATTGAGAGGATTTTGAGATGGCACAAGGGAGATGTTTTTGTTCTGTTACTTTGGTTGAGAAGTTACATCTTGTTCTAAAGATGTTCTTAGTGTACCAAAAAAATATTGCATTTTGTTACTTTAAGTTTTACGTCTCCCCCTCTTGCATAGTTACATTATTGCCAATTCAAAATAAATTCCATTTGGTCTGTTAATATAAATCCATAGTACTGATATTAAAGTAAAATTGTTATAAGTTATTTAACATGTGCATCCATAAATATGCATGCATATACTGAATTTATGCAGTGTCCATCTGATTATTTATTCTGAAAATTCAAATTTTTCACATATTGCACTGCATTTGTCTTCTGAAAGACAGTCAAATAAACATAATGCGATTTATTTCTGAGCATAGGACTTCATGTTTAATCAAGGGATATCTGTAGTTCATTTTCTTCCAGACTTGAAAACTGTGTATGTGTTTTAATTGCAGAAACATTATACTGGAGCCTGGGATGAAGCCAAAGCAAAAGGCTATGACTTTAAAGTTGATGCTCTTTCATTCAAGCATGCAAAATCTTCAAGAGAAATTGCCAGTGAGGTATGAGGCCTATTGTTTAAATATAGCTGTCGATACCACTGAATATTTTCACATCAGCCATCTGGCAAAAATGTTGAATTTATTTATTATATGTATCAATGTAAACATTATATTGATTTAACCACATACAAGGTACCCTGCTGTAGAGTTTTGATGTTTTTACACCATTATTTTTCTTATTGGTTGCTGTAGAAATAATATTTTAAAACAAATGTTTACTTGGAACTGCCAGTGAGATTTATTTTATTTTATTTATTTTATTTAGACTTGTATGCCGCCCTCTCTCCCTAAGGACTCAGGGTGGGTAACAATATAAAACTCATACAAATTTACAATAAAAAGAAATTAAACCAAATACAAGCCTAAACATTAAAATTCAATTAAAATTTAAAACCCTCTAAAACAAACCCACCCCTCCCCTTGGCTAGTCCAGACTGGCCTGTTCAAAGAGCCAGGTCTTAAGGTCACGGCGGAAGGAGCGGAGATCAGGGGCCAGACGAAGCCTCAAGGGGAGTTGGTTCCACAGGGTGGGCGCTCCCACAGAGAAGGCCCTACCCCTGGGCACCGCCAACCGACAATGTCTGGCCAACGGTATCCCAAGGAGGCCCTGTCTGTGTGACTGTACAGGGCGATCAGAGCGCGATGCCAGCAGGAGACGCTCCCGCAAGTACCCCGGACCCAAGCCATGTAGGACTTTATAAGTTGTTAGCAACACCTTGAATCTCACCCGGAAGGCAACCGGCAACCAATGCAGGTCGCGCAGGAGGGGTGTAATATGGGAGTATCGGGACACCCCCATCACAACCTGCGTGGCCACATTCTGCACCAGCTGCAACCTCCAGGTGGTCTGCAAGGGAAGTCCCATGTAGAGGGCATTGCAGTAATCAAGTTGGGAGGTGACGAGTGCATGAGTGACTGTACGTAGGGCATCTCGGCTCAGGTAAGGGCACAGCTGGTGAACCAGTCACACCTGGGCAAATGCCCCCCTGGACACAGCTCCCACCTGCTCCTCTAAACTGAGCTGTGCATCCAGGAGGACACCCAGATTGCGTGCCCTGTCCACAGTGGGCAACACCTCTCCCCCCATGACCAAAGATGATATATCCTCTGTAATCCGAGATGCCGGCACGTACAACCACTCAGTCTTTACCAGGTTGAGTTGGAGTCTGTTCCTCCCCATCCAGATCCGCACCTCATCCAGACAACAGGACATCACGGGGAGGGCATCACTGATGTGGTCCGGGGTGGAGATGTAAAGTTGGGTATCATCCACATATTGGTGATACCTCACCCCGAAACCATGGATGATCTCACCCAGTGGCTTCATATAGATGTTGAACAGGAGAGGCGAGAGAACTGACCCCTGGGGCACCCCACAAGTGAGGGGCCTCGGGCTCGACCTCTGCCCCCCTGTCAATACTGATTGCAAGCCACCCGAGAAGTAGGAGGAGAACCACCATAAAACGGTGCCTCCCACTCTCAACCCCTCAAGGAGATAACAATGAAACATTTAATTTATACAGTTTTTAATTTGAAAGGGAATCTTTTATTCACAAAGCACTTTGCATTTATTAAAACATGTCATTTTAGGCCGTCCTTTTAAAGGGAAAACCACAATTTTTAAATAGTGTTTTATAATGGTTTATTATTATTATTATTATTATTATTATTATTATTATTATTATTATTATTTCATGTTGGTGCCTAACCCTAATCATGGCTCTTTTCTGTGCTTTCCTCTTCAGTATAAATACAAAGAAACTTATGAGAGACAGAAAGGTCATTACATTGGAACCCCGTCAGTCAAGGAGGATCCTAAACTTTCATGGGCTGCACGAGTAATGAAGATGCAAAATGACCGTCTCTATAAGAAAGCATACCACAGCTCAAAAGCCAATATCAACATTCCCTATGAAATGGTGGCTATCCAGGCAGCCAAACAAGGGCAGGCTTTAGCCAGCGACATTGATTACCATCATTATCTGCACCAGTGGTCTTGTCTGCCAGATCAGAATGATGTGATCCAAGCAAAGAAAGCATATGAACTTCAGAGCGATGTAAGTACACCAGTAGCTTACAACATTATGTAAATGAATCATGGTCAGGCACAGAATAAAAGGCACCTTGAAGTGTGTAGCTGTAGAACAGATGCTTTGCACTTCAACTTCCATTATCCTGACCCATATAATCCCCACATCTGAAGAACATACATTTTAGAAGGTGCTCTTGAAAATTATCTTAATTCTACTTTTATTTCCTTGATTACATTGTTCCTTCACTGAGTGTAGCTAGCCTTTGCAAGTCCTACTAGAACCACCATGCTGTGATGGATGAAATATTTTTTAATGTTTATCACAGAGATAAGAATTTTAAATGTGGTTTGACTTTCTAAAGTGTTCATACTTAGAAGAAATTTAGGACAAATCAGTTGGGCAGAGTCTAATATCCTTTTTAAATATCCTTGCTTATATTGCACTGAATTCTTGCATTTAGGGAATTTTATGAATTTATTTATATTAACTAATTCAGGAAGAGTTATTCAGAATCATTGGTGTATCATGGCATAACTTAATACGCTTTCTACCTACTTAATCAAGATCATTATCACATTTGAATTTTTTGTTATCTTTGTTCCAATATCTAATTTGACTCTCTTGTGTTTTTGTTGTGTCACAAGAAAAATTAATCCATTTAAAAATAATTGAATCACATCAGTCAGGACTTTGTAATATCCTATTAACTCTATTTACCAGATACAAATATTTGCTAAAGATTTAAACTTCATCATTTTATTCTTTTTTATGACCCATTGTCTTATAGAACTTGTATAAATCTGATCTGGAATGGCTCCGTGGGATTGGATGGATGCCAGAAGGCTCTGTGGATGTGGTCAGAGTGAAAAGGGCTCAAGATCTCGTGAATGAGAGGTTGTACAAACTACGCCCAGATGCACTGAAATTTACCAGTATACCTGACCCGCCCCCTGTTGTCCTGGCTAAGGTCAATGCACAACAGATCAGTGAGGTAAACTGAAATGTAGTCACTACCTCTGTGTAATGTGGCTGAGATATAGTGGCCTTTGAAGAATAAAAATGATTTCTCACACATCAATTGAAAATTATCTTTCCTTCTTTTCTTAGAACCTGTATCGGGAAGCGTGGGATAAAGAGAAGGCACAGATTAATATTCCTCTCGATACCCCATCAATGCTGCTTTCCAAGATGAATGCTGTGAATGTTAGCCATGTAAGATTAACTAACTGTATGCATTCTTTTGTTAAACATATTGCTTTTCCTTTGTTTATTACATTGTCTTAGTTATACTCTCCTGTTAGTTGCTCTTAAAAACATAAAAGTATTACATATTGATTCTTATATCTATATCCCAGCAATTGACGGAAAACATACACACATACATATCCATAGGTGCACACACTGTAAGTTATCCTTGTGTCATTTATTTTTTGAGAAATATTTAGCTTGTGTCTTATAAAAATATACAATGGAGAACAATTACATGTATTGTAGATGAAAATGATGATGAAAATGATGATGACTGTTTCAGTGGACACAATATCCCAACCGTCCCTGTTGGAAGTACAAGGTTCTGCACAAAAACTTTATGCCTTCTTGACCAATATTGTTTTTTTATTTTCTTTTTTTTTAATTACATTTATATTTCTCCACTGCTGACAATTTTTTGGGATACAACCCAGTGTGCTCAGCAATAGCCTTCATTCCATTGTATATGCCTGCTTATTACTAAGTGGCATTTTTACAAAGTCAGCTAATTGCCCCCAACAATCTTGGGTCCTCAATTTACCTACCCCGAGAGGATGGAAGGCTGAGTCAACCTTGAGCCTGGTGGGATTCGAGCCTACAGTAATTGTAGACAGCTGGATCTTAAGAGCAGGCATTAACAGCCTGAGCCACCAAGGCTTTTGTTAATTATGCATCCCAAATTTTGTGGCTAAATCAATATAAATTCAAAACATTGTAGGGTGAACATACTACTATAACAGCCATACATAAGCAAATCATTTTGGACGAACAAGCTCCAAACGATTGCTAGCCTGAATTTTACCATTTCCATTATATTTATGCAATGCTTATCTCATTGCTCATTCTGAAAATTTATATTTTTCCCATTTTATTCTTCAATAATGTCCCTGGCAATAAAGTAAGTTAATCATAGTAGTACTTATATCTAATAAGACTATATGTTTAATTGAGAATTGTCTGTAATTTATTTTCATTCTGTGTTTTCTGATTATATTGAAAGTTATACATATATTCTAATTGCAGAAACATTATACTGGAGCCTGGGATGATGCCAAAGCAAAAGGCTATGACTTTAAATTGGAAGCTCTTTCATTCAAGCATGCAAAATCTTCCAGAGAAATTGCCAGTGAGGTATGAGCTCTGTTTAAATGTTGCCTGTAAAACAACTTTATCTTTTAATATCACACGGATGGGATATGTATCCAGTTACCAATGAAACACATAGATCCAACAATATACAAGATGCCATTGTTCAAGGAGATGTCGTTTTTGCATTCTTTTACATTTATATGCTTAGAAATTTGAGATTTAAAATTGTATTAAAATCAAGCGGTATAATTCATGTTTTATTCTGAATTGCAAAAAAACCCAACAACAACAACCCATTGAGATATTTCTGTAAAAGGAGTTTTTATACCCCAATGATTTTGGATTCAATGAATGTTATTTCTATTGCCATTTTTCAGTGGCAAAGTTACTGTTTTTAAACATAGTTTTAGAATGGTTTAATAAATTACATTACTTTGGATGATGCAATATGAAATTAAACAAATAAAATGAATAGGTAATTATGGTCATGTTTGTACTGAGAGGTGAAACCTGGAACCACACTGCTTGCCAAATGAGAATCTTTCATTTAAAAAAATAAAATGAAAACTGGGAGAAAATTCAATACTGAAATTATTAGGTATGCTTAATTGATATGGTGGTAGGCATTTGGAGAGAATAAGGTTGAAAATAAATATTGAAGAAGTATGAATTAATATGAATATAATACAATAAGAGATGTATGATATATTGATGCCACACTGTTAATGTATTGTTGTTATATGTAGATTGAAATAAAAAATGTTCTTGAAAAAAAATAAAAAAATAAATTACATTACTTTGATACATAAATTATAAAGCATATTATTGAATGGTTTAGAATAATGAATTCTACCTGTTCCTTCACTCAAGGTCCCCCAGTCATTAAAATACCAATTTTCACACTAACTGGAATAATTCCTATCTTTTTAACAATTCTTTTCTGTGCTTTCCTCTTCAGTATAAATACAAACAAACTTACGAGAAACAGAAAGGTCATTACATTGGAACCCCGTCAGTCAAGGAGGATCCTAAACTTTCATGGGCTGCGCGAGTAATGAAGATGCAAAATGACCGTCTCTATAAAAAGCATACCACAATTCAAAAGCCAAGATCACCATTCCCTACGAAATGGTGGCTATCCAGGCAGCCAAGCAAGGGCAGGCTTTAGCCAGTGACATTGATTACCATCATTATCTGCACCAGTGGTCTTGTCTGCCGGATCAGAATGATGTGATCCAAGCAAGGAAAGCGTATGAACTTCAGAGCGATGTAAGTACACCAGTAGTTCACAAGATTACGTAAATGAATCATGGTCAGGCACAGAACAAAGAGACTTCGAAGTGCATAGTTATAGAACAGATGTATTGCAGTTCAACTTACATTATCCCCACCAGTGGGAATGTATGAGAATTCAAATCCCTATAATGCAAATTGAAAAAGGTGTTTTTGAGGATTATTTTAATTCTGCTTTTGTTTCCTGTTACGTTTCCCTAGAGAGGCAGGACGCGGAGTGCTACAGCTCAAAGTTTATTGTGACTTCAGCTCAGAACAGACCCAACTGGCTCAGCCGCGGCAGCTATTTATAGCCGGCTGCTGCGGCTGCCAGCCAATCAGAGTGCAGGGTTTTCCCACACTTTTACAACCAATGAATTCAAACACTTTACAACACAACCAGTCATTTTAAACTCTGCATACATAACACCCCTCCCCACTAGGTTTGGTCCATACTCAAACCCCATCTATCTAATATACTCTTGTAAATAGGTGGGGCTCTTACGGGTACGTTGAGACCTGCGTGGTTCAGGTGTTTTGTGAATCTCACTTTGTGAGGAAGGAAATGTATCTGCCAACATTCCCTTATCAGGACTTTTTGTACTAGTAGAACCTGTTTGGTTACTACAACCTGGTCTCTCCTCCCAATCCATCTCCAAACCAATGTCACCCCCTAAATCTGGTAATGAATCGCAATCCTCCATTTGTAAATTTGGATGTTGGCACCCTGACAGGTTTTGGGATGGTTCCTGTCGAGTTAGCTCGTTACACATGGGGTTGCTTCTTACTTGCTGATTGCCTTCATTATCTCCCCCTTCCCCCCTAGAAGAGGCTGAGGGCCTGGACTCCAGAGAGGAAGGGCGAGGCTCCAGGGGTAGTCTGGACCGTAACTGGTCTATGTGCCTACTCCACAAGACACCATCCTCAGTTTGAACCCTGTAAGACCTGGGGCCTGTGACCTGGGTTATCTCAGCAGGAATACATAATGGTTCACCCACAAGGTTTTTAGCATAGACAGAATTCCCCACAGTGAATGTGCGAGTTTTGCTGGTGGAATCTACTGGAGCGTTGGGTGCATAAGTGGGGTGAAGGCGGTCCAGGGTAGACCTGAGTTTTCTACCCATCAAAAGCTCAGCTGGGGTTAAGTTAGTGGATGGACTAGGAGTGATGTGTTGAATACTGAGTAGTTTTTCAACTTTCTCAGTGATGTCCCCTGGGCCCAATTGTTGGAGTTTCTCTTTGGTAAATCGTACCATGCGTTCAGCCCAGCCGTTAGCCGAAGGATGCTCAGGGGCAGTAAGGGCATGTCTGATACCCTGCTGTGCTAAATATGATTCAAAATGGTTAGCAGTAAATTGAGGACCATTGTCAGAAACAAGCACATCAGGTAATCCATGGGTTATAAAAAGTTTCTTAAGCTGTTTGATAACAGCATCTGCTGTGGTGGAACCCATAGGGATAACCTCTAACCATCTGGAATATGCATCAACTACAATAAGGAAAGTGTGCCCTCTGGTAGGGCCAGCAAAATCAATGTGAATCCTGGACCATGGACCCCTAGGACATTCCCATTCTTGTTTGGGGCGAGGGGTGGAGCAGGCCTTACTTGCTGACAGTTTGGGCAGGGTGCAACCCAGTTTTCAACCATTTTGTCTATTCCTGGCCACCACACATAACTCCTGGCCAATCCCTTCATTCTAACAATACCCGGATGACCCTCATGTAACATTTCCAAAACCTCTTTCTGCAATTTTGCAGGAATAACCACCCTGTTACCCCACAAAATACATCCCCTCAAGACAGATAATTCAGTTTGTCTGGATTTAAAAGGTTGGGAAACTTGAGGTAGATCATGTAGTGGCCAACCCTTTTTAATCCAGCCTACAATAGGAGCCAATAAAGTGTCTTTGGCAGTTTCTCTAGCAATTTCAGCAGCATGAACTGGAAGTTTGGCAACAGTTTCTAGAAAGAAGGTGTAAGTTTCAGGAGCAGGGTCCTCAGTGTGCAAAGGAAGGGGGCAGCAACTCAAAGCATCTGCATGCCCAATGTCTTTTCCCAGTCTATGGATGAGTTTATATGAATAAGCAGCAAGAAATTCAGTCCATCTCAGCATTCTTGGTGACAGGATGGTGGGCATTGGTCTGTCCCCTGCCACAATGCCTAAAAGAGGTTTGTGATCTGTAACAATGGTGAACCTTCTCCCATATGGAACTTCTTGACTGCTGCCACGATAGCCAACACTTCCTTGTCCAGTTGCCTGTAGTTTCTCTCTGCTTTGGTCAAAGTGTGAGAGTAAAATGCAATAGGGGCTTCCCTTCCACTGGGAAGCATGTGGCTCAACACCCCCCCCCTCCAAAAGGGGATGCATCACAAGTCAATACTACAGGTAAATTCTCAGAAAACTGTATCAGGACACAATCGAAAGTGATTTGTCTCTTAATGTTGTTAAATGCAGCTTCTTCTTTTGTGCCCCAGACCCATACAGATTTTTTTATCCAGTAATCTGTGTAGGGGTTCTGCAGTGGTTGCTTTCTGAGGTAGAAACATATGATAGAAATTAATAAGTCCCAGGAATGCTTGCAAGTCAGTTTTGCATCTAGGCCTGGGGGCTTCTTTGATTGCCTGAACTTTGGCTTCTGTGGGGTGGATGCCATGTTTATCAATCATGTAACCCAAGAATTCTACTTTGTCAGTTCTTAGTGTGCATTTCTCTTTTTTGACCTTTAACCCCGCTTTTTTGAACCTGGTTAGAACTTCTCTGAGTTTCTCGTGTAACTGAGTGTCATTTTCAGCAGAGATTAAAACGTCATCAAAATAAGGCACCACCCCAGGCAACCCTTGTAGCATCCTTTCCATGAGACTTTGGAAAATGCCTGGTGCCACACTTACTCCAAATTGTAACCTCTTGCATTTGAATGCACCCCGATGGGTTAGATTGTTTACTGTTAACTGCTGGTATGCTTGGGCCAGGTCCAGCTTGGCGAAGACTGTGCCCCCACCAAGAGAGTGTAATAAGTGATGAACCACTGGAACTGGATATGCGCTCTGTTGTAGCGCATGGTTCAATGTCCCCTTGTAATCCCCGCAGATTCTCACCGAGCCATCCGCCTTGACCGGTGTGACTATGGGTGTCTCCCACCTGGAGTGGTCTGTGGGCTCTAATACCCCTTGGGCTATCAGTTTATCTAATTGTTCATCAATTTTTTCCTTCAATGCAAAGGGTACCCTTCTGGGTTTTAAGCGGATTGGTTGTACCTTGGGATCTAGGGCAAAGTGATAGGGTCCCCAAGTACTTGCCTAAGGGGTCCCCAAGTACTTGCCTAATCCATCTGAAGACCTCTGGAAACTCAGACTTCAAAGACTCTTCCCACTCAGTGTTGCTCTGATTGATGCCAGTCACTTGATGCCCAGCGGTTGAACCATTCCAGTCCCAGCAAACTTGGGTGATCTTTATCCACGATGGTCAGGGGTAGGCGTTTGATGTGACCTTTGAACTTCACATTGAATTCTCTTGTTCCAACTACTGGAATCTTGTTCCTTGGTAGTCTTTAAGAGTTAATGCCTGCTTCTTGAAATGAGTCTTCTGAATGTCTGGTATCAGTCTTTGAATAGTGTCCCATGACACCATGGATAAATATGAACCTGAGTCCACTTCCATTTGGCAAGGCCTTTCTTCAATGAATACCTTGACATGCACTTTCCTGTTATTTAAGGGGATGAATGACCAATAGTTACTGTTTGATGAGTTTCATTCCTTCCATTTGCTTCTGTGCTGCGCCCCATTTTCTCACTGATGTTGTTTGGCTTGACTTCTCTGTCTTTGTTGTTTGCAGCAAACTTTCTTCTGTTGGGTGGAGTTCTGGATGATTTGCAGACTCTTGCAATGTGCCCTCTTTTTTCACAACAGAGGCAAATGGTGTCCAGGAACTTGCATTCAGTGTGGGGTGGTTCCCCCACAACCTATGCAGTGGAAATCACACCCCTTCCTTCTCAGGTCGTTTTGTTTCCGTTCCATTCTGAGTCTATTAATTCCTTCTTCTTCTTCACTGTGTTCTGACTCAGATTCCAGTTCATCAAAATGAGTTGTGGTGGTCTTCTCCCCCTCAGAATGGCCCGTAGTCTTGTTCATCTTTCTCATGGCTGCTGCTGAGAATTTGGTGGCCTCTGCTGAAGACGCTTCTTCTATGGCTTCTTTCAGCGTGATCTTGGGTTTCATCAGTAATTTGCTCTGCAAAACCTTGTCTTTAAGGCCCAATACAAAACAATCGTGCATGGCCTCCTCTAAACTGCTGAATTCACACGCACCCCCAATGTCTCTTAAACTTGCCACAAAGTCATTTACGCTTTCGTCTTCCCCCTGATCGCGGTGATAAAACTCGTGTCTCTTAATGAGGCACGATACTTGGGGCGTGTAGTGTGCCCTTAAAAGCCTTTCTAAATCAGGCCATGCCATTACCTTCACGACTGCTGCACCAGCTAATGCGTTCACCATCTTGAAAACTGCTGGACCACAATACGTGAGAAAGACCGCCCTCTTCCGCTCCTCAGAAATGGCGGCCAGATCGTTTCCTTCCAGATACATCTGAAACCGATCTGCATACGACTCCCAGTCTTCATTCTTCGGGTCGAATGGTGCTGCGGGGGGATGTTCAGCGCAGCCATCTCGCTCTTCTCTGTTCCGCATTGCCTTCTCTTCAGGGAGATCCCACCTTCGTCGCCAGTGTTACGTTTGCATAGAGAGGCAGGACGCGGAGTGCTGCAGCTCAAAGTTTATTGTGACTTCAGCTCAGAACGGACCCAACTGGCTCAGCCGCGGCAGCTATTTATAGCCGGCTGCCGTGGCTGCCAGCCAATCAGAGTGCAGGGTTTTCCTGCACTTTTACAATCAATGAATTCAAACACTTTACAACACAACCAGTCATTTTAAACTCTGCATACATAACATTTCCTATGATCACATCTGCAAAAACTATAACCAGAAACATTGTTCCTTCATTGAAGTCTTCACTGAATGAAGTTAACCTTGGCAGGTCATGGTGATACTGGTGATGGTGAAAATATTTTAAAGTGACTTATTGCTTAGATAAAAATTTTCTAAAATGTCACATATAGCAAATTTACCAATAACCTAATGGATGCAGTTGAGTATCGTTTTTAAACCTGTTTGCTCCATTCATTTAATTCAGTGGAGTTTATGTTTGTTCAGTGATATAGAAACACTTATGTAGCCTGTTTTGGATATTATGCCAAGGTTTGGGGTGTTTTCTATTTACTTAATCTAGGTAATTAATACAAATGGAAAGTGCCATTAATATCAGAAGATATATGACCATTTCTAACTTCATCTGTCCAATTTATCTACCTTTTGTCTTAGAACAAAGAAAGTAAGGAACACTAATTATTAAAATAATTAATTGTGAATTGGTCAGAATTGATGTCCTATTAGCTGTCATCACATAAGAATGTTTATTTCATAAAAAAATTAACACTGCTTTCCCCCCACTTTCTGATGTGCTATCTCATAGGCTGTGTATAAGTCAGATCTAGAATGGCTCCGTGGGATTGGATGGATACCAACTGGGTCTCCAATAGTGAAAAGAGTCAAATTTGCCCAGGAAATCCTGAGTGACAATGTGTACCGCACTCCTGCTGACCGTCTGAAGTTCACCAACATCGTTGATACCCCGGACGTCGTCCTTGCTAAAACCAATGCGGCGCAAATCAGTATTGTATGTTAATTCTTTTCAGCGGCTTAACATAAATTCTGGACATTAAGTCCTATTAATTTTTTTTTATATCAGTTTACATGAAATTAGTTTTCTCCCTTCAAAAGTGAAAATGTGATTAGATAAGAATAACACCAAACAAACAAGTAACCACTTCTTTATTTTGTGTAGCCTAAATACCGAGAAGTTTGGGATAAAGATAAAGTTATGATCCATGTGATGCCTGACACACCTGAAATAATGCTTTCCAAGGCCAATTCCATCAACGTAAGCAAGGTAAGTATATTTCTACCATACTCTAAATCTATGTTCTTTAGATTAAAACGGCTTCATACATCACATATCCCCACCTTATAACACCTTAGCTTTCTACTTTCTAAGGCAGAGGTGTCAAACCCAAAGCCCAGGGGCTGAATCCGGCCCATGGGGTGCTTAGATCTGGCTCGCGGGCCTGCCCTGGAAACAGTGAAGGACCAGCCCATGATGCCTCTGCCAGCAAGAACAGCTTGGGACAGCCCTCCTGGGCTCCGTTTTCAGCCACAATGGCCTCCTGCAGCCCCCTGCCAACAACAATGAGGTCACGGAGGCTGCACACGGCCCACCTGGGCTCCATTTTTGGCTGCAACAGCCTCCTGCAGCCCTCTGCTAGTGAAATGGAGCCTGGGCAGGCCAAACGCGGCCTCCCCGAGTTCCATTTTCACTGGCAGAGGGTTGTAGGAGGCTGTCGTAGCCAAAAACAGAACTTTGATGAGTGATGTTGAGCTGGCCACGCCCACCCTGGCCATGGCCCCCTTCCCCCCGAGGTCAAACACAACCCTGATGTGGCCCTCAATGAAATCAAATATGACATCTAAGTTCTAGGCTTCTGTTTTCATCATTTTTTGAAACAAAGTGGACACTTGAGACAAAATGTGAGGAATACCTGTTGAATAAGAGTCCTTGGTGGCTCAGGCTGTTAAATGCCTGCACTTAAGTTCCAGCTGCCTACAATTACTGTAGGCTCGAATCCCACCAGGCTCAAGGTTGACTCAGCCTTCCATCCTCTCGGGGTAGGTAAATTGAGGACCCAAGATTGTTGGGGGCAATAAGCTGACTTTGTAAAAATGCCGCTTAGTAATAAGCAGGCATATACAATGGAATGAAGGCTATTGCTGAGCGCACTGGGTTGTATCCCAAAAATTGTAAGCCGCCCTGAGTCTTCGGAGAAGGGCGGCATATAAATGTAATTAAAAAAAAATAAAATAATCATGTCTGTGCCTCTAACTGACTTTGTTTTTGTTTTTGCTTTGCTTTGCTGGCCAGCATTGAAATATTATTGCAGATCAATTCGTTATGACAATAATGCTGTTTTTTACACTTTGCAAACTGTTGGTTGCTTTGTGAAGTATTTTCAATGCTTTGACTCAATTTTTGTTTGGATACAGTGTCTTATATAATCTATATTATACCATCATACATGGTTTAACCTGGAGGCTGACCTTCTATACAGGTAGTCCTCGACTTACAGCAGTTCATTTAGTGATCATTCAAAGTTACAGCGGCACTGAAAAAAGTGACCCATGACCATTTTTCACACTTACAACCACTGCAGCCTCCCTATGGTCACGTGATCAAAATTCAGGTGCTTGGCAACTGGTTCATACTTATGACAGTTGCAGTGTCCCAGGCTCATGTGATCCCCTTTGCAACCTTCTGACAAGCAAAGTCAACGGCAGAGCCAGATTCAACCAGAAACTGTGTTACTAATTTGATAAATGCAGTGACTCACTAAACCACTGTGGCGAGAAAAGTTGTAAAATGGGGCAGAAAATTCACTTAACAAATGTTTCACTCACCAAGATAAAGTTTGGGCTCCATTGTGGTCATAACTCAAGGACTGCCTGTATTCCTTAATTCATGAAAAAGCAATTCAAAAAAATACATGAGACTTTCATTCATTGAAGACATTACAAACTAAAAAAAACGTGAAACTTTCCAAAGCAAGCAGATATGGCAAAAGCATATGGAAAATAGCGTTGGGTTTTAATGAATTGGGTTTTATTTTGTTTTGTTTTTGTTTTGCAGAAACTTTATAGGGACGCTTGGGACGATGTAAAGAAATACATCGATTACAGGTTGGATGCAATTCCAATCAGAACAGCCAAAGCCTCAAGACAAATTGCCAGTGATGTAAGTAGTTGACTATATGTTCTTATCTTGTGTGTGTTGTGTGTGTGTGAACTCTAGGCCTTCACCAGGGTAAATGGTGGCATTATATATATATAAAAGAAATCAAATATTTATATATCTCCATTCACTGCAAAATAAGAGATTGCAAGCATAGTTCAACTATTGTGAATAAACTCTGCAAGCAACAGGCTCTGGCACATGAAGTCCCATACATTTACTGGATATTTAGATTAGCATTGTAGTCCACAGTACTGGAAGACTATATTAAGTTTCAAAGCAATATAATATGGTGAGCTAGGTAGTCATTAAATCTAGCTTATAAAGTTAAGTCCCAATCACAATTCAATTCCAATGAATTTTGAGTGCTGCTCCACAGAACCGGGCAACATTATATGGTTGGTATCTCAAACATCCATGTGGGAGCCACACAAATTTCTGGGGGGGTATTGTTCTAGAGGGCAGATATTGAAACAAGGCACTCTCATGCAATTTCTGTACAATTTACAGATGGAAATTTTATTTGTATCTTTCTTTAAAACTAGTACAAGTACAAAGAAGGTTACCGTAAGCAAGTGGGACACCATGTTGGATTCCGGAACATCCATGATGACCCCAAGCTAGTGTTGGCGATGCGTGTAGCCAAATTGCAGAGTGAGAGGGAATACAAGAAACATTTTGAGAAGTTTAAAACCAAGTTTAACAGCCCAGTGGACATGCTGTCCATCTTGTTGGCCAAGAAATGCCAGAAACTGGTTAGTGACATTGATTACCGTCGGCACCTCCATGAATGGATATGTTTGCCTGATCAGAATGATGTCATCCAAGCCAAGAAAGCCTATGAGTTACAAAGTGATGTGAGTAGAAAGTTCATTACTATTATATTTTGACTTTTTTTTTTACATTTTCCTTTGGCTTTTGGCTGATTATTATTATTTGCTGTTCAAAATTGAAGTACTTGTGTTGTTTTGATTATTATAAGCCAGCTTCGTATGAATCAACCACCTTCTGCAAACATGATGTTTATTATGGGAACCATAACATGCATATAATTCTTTTAATGAAAATTACATTTTCCAAACAGAACCCCACAGATGCAGCCATGTAAATGAACATCATTGATTTCAAATAAATAGGCATTTTAGGTCTCCAGTAAAATATGATACCAATTATAAATGTGAATGTGAAAGAAAATATTTATCGAACTGTGGAAAGAAAATAGAAAGTGATTAATTTAAACCAGCTTCAAAATTGTAACAATACAATATTTTTTCCTTATATGCTATGCCTAATTAATTTGCTCTTCTCTGTGAGAAAAAAGGAAATTTTTATCTTACAGTTAAAATGAATGAGAAATTGCCTCCTGAAAAAAGTGTAAATACTCAACTTTTTTGGTCTATGCAGGCTGTTTATAAATCTGACCTAGAATGGCTACGAGGAATTGGCTGGATGCCAAGTGATTCTGTCTCTGTCAACCATGTCAAACATGCTCAGGCCCTTATTAATGAGGTAAGAGGTTTTCTCCTACAAAAATCTCTTGTTTCACACAGAAAAACCCATTTATAAAAATGTGGCTTGTTCATGCAAAACTGTTTCTCCTTCGTGCATGCTGGATCCTATGGACTGAGTATCCACTGAGTGATTTTTATTTCTTTATTAGATGTATATGTCTGGCCAGATTAAGAAACAGAATTCTTGGAAGCGCACAACATCAATAAAAACAAAACAAACAAAAAGAAATACAAAAAAGAAAAACTCTCTAAATAATAATCTAAAAACCTTCAAATAATAAGCTATGGTTTATTTTACTGTGATTTATTGGATACATTATTGTTGGCTAATTCCATACACAATGTTAAGCTCAAAAACAGATTTTGATTTAATGTGACATAGAAAATCCATGTTGTGCTGCTCAAAAGGAACAGAAAGGTTGGGGTTTAATTTAATCCAATTTAATATTTATTTATTGGATTTATATGCTGCCTATTTCACCTAGAGGTGACTCTAGGCAGTTTACAACCCGATAAAAGCAACCAGATAAAATATTAAAACAATAAATATTACTATTTTAGATATTTAATTATTAATTTAATAATTTAACATTAAAATTTCAGATCAAGGACTGAACAGCAATAGCACTGCTGTTTTTTTAGCATAGTCGAGGAGAAGAATTATTTAAAAAGCAAAAGCAAAAAAAATAGCTGTAAAATGCAGATTAATATACAGGTAATCCTCAACTTACAGCAGTTCATTTAGTGACTGTTCAAAGTTAAATGGCACTGAAAAAAGTGACTTTTGACCATTTTTCACATTTATGACTGTTGCAGCATCTGATTTACATGATTTACATTTGAATGCTTGACCCACCTTTATGACAGCTGCAGTGTCCCAGAGTCATGTGATCCCCTTTGCGACCTTCAGACAATGGGGGAACCAGATTTACTTAACAACCATGTTACTAATTCAAGAACTGCAGTGATTCGTTTAACAACTGGGGCAAGAAAAGTCGTAATATGGGGCAAAACTCACTTAACAAAATTCTCACTTAGCAACAAACTTGGCTCAATTGTGGTTGTAAGTTGAGGACTACCTGTATTTTCCTCCTGTCTTTCCTTCTTGCATGACTATTTATTTTTGTTATTTGCCTTACCTCTGTGTTCCTTTCTCTTTTTACAGAGGTTATATCGTACCAAAGCTGATAGACTGCCATTTACTCCAGTAGCTGACAGGGTCGATTATATCACAGCCAAACAAGGTGGAGAAATACTTAGCGATGTAAGCATTGACTTGTTTCAGTCCAGCTATATTTATCTCCTAGGATAAAGGGAATACATCTTGCAAAAGGAAACGATATATTGTGAACAAATCCAGTAGAGCTCACCAGCTTAATGAATCTTGTGAACTGTGGCAGTCAGAAAATGACACTTTCACAACAACTATGTCAATTATTTTCCTCTACTATAGCATTCTTTAAACTTTAATCCTACTGACTCCTACCATCAGTAAATCCTTTATAAAGCAAACTAAGAAATGTCTCCTTTGTGTTCAAGTGCCAAGTATTGATTATTCTCAGCCATGTTGCACTGTGGGGGATTAGAATAGGTCCAAACACCTCATGATTGGGCTGACAGGATTGCTTTGAAAAGATGCTTCCAACCCTTCCCCTGGCCACAGCAACTGCTTTGATTTTATTCTTTAATTAACTGTTTATTTTGACTTGCCTGTATTATTTTATAAATAACTCAAGGCAGAGAACATATCTAATCCTCCACAATCACATCAACCCTGTGAGGTGAGTTGGGCTGAGAGAGAGAGATCAAAGTCAGCCAAAGATGCCTAAGGCGGAACTAGAACTCACAATCTCATGATGATTGAGCCAAAGTCACCCTGTTGTCTTTCATGTCTAAAGGTGGGACTGCAGCTCTCAGGCTCCTGTTTTCTAGACTTGCACCTTATCTGCTACACCAAACTGATTTTATCTAATAAATAATTAAATTATGAGATCAAGTAATAAATCAAACCTATGGTTACATAAAAGATTTCATTAAACAGTGAATAAAGTAGAAATACATAATGTCTTGAAGGCAAGACTAAATCCGTGTGTGTCTTTTTTCTCTTGTGAAGTGCATAAAATTAATGGCATTTCAGCACACCCTAACTATATTTACATATCACAGTAACAATACCTAGGGATTTGCAAGAGCAGGAATGACAGTTTCTAAAAGCTTAAAAGGCTGAATTTAATGTACCTTAACTCTGATCTAGCCAATAAGCTTTTCTGTTTCTCCATATATTTTTTTGCAGAAAGGCATGTATTATGCAAATAAGTACACACTGTGTGTGTTTCTGAATTAGAGGTTATATTCTTGTTCTCTGTCTATTCTTATTTTTCTTATTCACAAAAATGAAGGTAGATCAGTATCCACAAATATAAATCAGAAACAGAGTCAGCTAACAGAGACAGACCAGAAACAGAGACTACCTTCCATTGCTATGTTGGATGAGACTGATGGGAATTGAAAGCCAAAACATTTAAAGAGCATCAGATGGTCTGTTTAAGATGCAATTTGTACAACTGTAACTTAGATCTATAACAACTCTATTGTTAACTCTCTTTGTTTCCAGGTTAAATACCACCAGGAATGGAATAATATCAAGGCCATTTATACACTAACAGATACACCTCGGTTGCAAGCAGTTAAAGAAGCAGCTAGGATTCTTAATGAGGTATGTAGTTTCTTCCCAGGAATAATAGTAAATAGGAAATTCAGAATAATTTTATATCTTGAAATCATGAGTCCTGATGGGATAGATAGTGAAAAACTATAGTCAAAGAAAATAAGGATAGAAATATACGGTCTCTTTCTGGAGGTTTTACCCAGCCAGGGCTGATTTCAAGAGATTTCTATTCTATCTTCCTCTCCCACAGTTTTCCACTCTATTGACTGCAAAACAAATTTATTTATCACCATTGACTCATTGTGCTTTCATTGGACTGTTTTAGTTGCTTCCATCTGTATACCCCCCTCTTTTTTCTTTTTATTTATGAAACCCTTTGAATATTCTCATACTACCACCTGGTATCTTGGCAGTTCACAAGTTCTTTTAACTCAAAAGCTACAACAAAATGTTGCAGTGACCCTGCAATGACATTTCCTGTTCAGAATTCCATTCCTTTTCTCTCCCTGCAAGTTTCCTATCTTCTTCTGAATTCATTTATTTAGCATTTCTTCCCCTTCAATGAAAGAGAAAGTTTCCTGTGTTTTTGCAAACTTTGTGATTACAGCCACAGAAACTATGCACAGATGCAAATAAGACAATTAAGTGATTGTTAAGAACCCTCAAATATAATGACAGAATAAAAAGCACCTACTATTTCCCCCAAGTTTCTCTTTAACCAGTCTCATTTTAGTGTACCATTTCTTTAAGGAATTAATCATGATTCAATTCCATGCTTCTGGAGAAATTGTTCCATAATTCTATTTATTACCAATGAGAAAAATTCCATTCTCTGGATAGCTGTTCATTTATGTGAAGGAGCTTAAGTTCTGGAGATGACCTTATCTGCAGGTGTGTTCAGATGGGAGTGGATGTTCCACTTTCAATTGAACACAGAAACAAACTCATGGCCAGTGGACAATCTTATCAAGTCAAGTCAAAACATTAACATTTCTCTGTGACTACATCAGTATAACACTGCACCTACAAACACAGAATCACAGTTAGAGAGGGCCTTGAGAGTCTGCAAGATGAACTCAATGATCCAAACCCAGATTTATAGTATGCCCAGTCTCTCCTGAATAACCTCAGTAGGGGAGAGCCCTCTAGATATTGTTTTGAAGGCTGCCATATATAACCAAGCTACACTAATAGAGAACTTCAAAGGGAAAGAGCTATAGCTCAGTGACTCAACACAGGAGTGTGTGTGTGTGTATGTGTGTGTGGTGTGTAAAAGGTTCTGGACCCCAATCTCTGGGATCTCTAGAGACAGACCTTCATCTGAAACCCTGTAGATTCGCTATCAATTAATCTTGATGGTGCTAAGATTGACCACTTGTGTATCTCTGAATATGGCATTTTTAAATAATTACATTTGAAATATTGAAATACAGTTTGAATATTTTGAAGAGACAATAGACAACGAGTTTATGAAAAAAAAGGTCCAAGGGAAACATTTCCATGATATGGAACAATTTGCTTAAACAGTTATTTTTAATCTGAAGTCTAATCTGGGTGCGTTTTAATTAGAACTAGAAAGAATTATAGTATTTCAGAAAATATCTTTTTACTGCTCTTTTTTGCAGCATCTGTACAAGGACAGCTGGGAGAAACATAAAGCTACTGGCTACAGTTTGCCTCCTAACAGTGTGCCATTTCGTCATGCCAAGCATTCTGATAACATCCAAAGTGAGGTAAAATCTCTCTACCTTTCAAAAATCTCACAGATTTCAAATATTTGCCATGCTCATCCTTCATAATATTGCAAAGCCTATCAAAGCCCATCCAATTTCTGATCACAATGACCCAATCAGGTTTATCATTTCAGGGACTCATGTTCTTTGTAAGTTATGCAATTGCACCCATGTTTTTCTTAATCTTTCCAGAAACTGAGGACAGTAAAAAGGAAGAAAAGATTTGAGGCTGATATTTACACTTATGTCTTTTCCCCCTTTTAGCTAAAATATAAGGCGGATTATGTCATCCAAAGAGGCCACTATGTTGGAGTCAATAATATGAGAGAGGATCCAAAACTGGTGTGGTTTGAGCATGCTGGCAAGATTCAGAATGACAGGTTGTACAAAGAATCCTATCACAAAACGAAGTCCCACGTTCACATACCCCCAGATATACGCTCGGTGATTGCAGCCAGAGATTGCCAGCACATTGTCAGTGAAATTCCATATCGTCATTACCTTCATGAATGGATGTGTCACCCTGACCAAAATGACTGCATCCAGGCAAAGAAAGCCTATGACCTTCAAAGTGACGTAAGTAATATTATTATTAATATTATTACTTTTTACCTTTTTATTATTTATTCAGATTTGTTATAGCCACCCAACTCCAGTTTTACCAAAGTTAATTTTTTTTACATGCTAGATATGAAAGTATATCTAAGAGAAAGATCTAGGAAAATAAATCAGGTACATATTCATATATATATATATATATATATAAACTGTACTTATCATAGTTTATTAATGTTTACAGAACCTTTATAAATCTGATCTTGAATGGCTCCGTGGCATAGGTTGGATTCCATTAGATTCAGTGGATCATCGGAGAGTAAAGAATGCTCAGGATTTAATAAACAAGGTAAATATTGTTTTGTACACTCACAGCAGCATTCTAGACTTTCCCCAGAAGATAATTATGATTATGTCATGCTTTTCTACAGAGAATCTACACAAAGGAAGCCATTGATAATTTTGACCATTTCACATCCGTTGAAGACACTCCAGATGTGGTTTTGGCAAAGGCAAACTCGATCATGCAGAGTGACGTAAGCATTCTTTAAAACAGGATGGTTGCAGGAAGTGTCAATATACTTGTGTCCCTATGTGAGAGAATATGTATTTTAAGATGCCATATTATAAGTTTGTCCTTGTTTTGCTTGATCATTGTATCTCCAGGAGTGTTAATTATTCAGGAGATTGAGGGTTAAATTAATATACTATTCTATAATGCAATGTTATTTTTATCAAAACCTTCAGTATTAGGGGAGTTATATATAGCATGAATGCTCTACAATGCTTTTAAATTTTTAATCCATATTTAGGGCCAAAATAGCTGCGTGAAGTCTGTGTTAATGACAGAATTCCTAGCAACAGTTTGGTCTATATAGCTTTAGTGTCTTTCATTCAGAAAAGAAATACACACAGGAACTGAGTATGTCTAGTTTAATGAAAAGAAGGACTAGGGGAGACATGATAGCAGTGTTCCAGTATCTCAGGGGCTGCCACAAAGAAGAGGGAGTCAAGCTATTCTCCAAAGCACCTGAAGGCAGGACAAGAAGCGATGGCTGGAAACTAATCAAGGAGAGAAGCAACTTAGAACTAAGGAGAAATTTCCTGACAGTTAGAACAATTAATCAGTGGAACAACTGGCCTCCAGAAGTTGTGAATGCTCCAACACTGGAAGTTTTTAAAAAGATGTTGGGTAACCATTTGTCTGAAGTGGTGTAGGGTTTCCTGGCTGAGCAAATTTTCTATATTGCTCTAAAATGGTTTATCATTCTAGACAGTCAACTTATCAAGTTAACCTTAAACTCAGCCTGATGCCTGAAATCTTCACCTTGCCTTTCAATTTTTTGTTTAGGTGAAATACAAAGAAACCTTTAACCTTCAAAAAGGCCACTACATAGGTTCTGATGACACACCAGCCTTGAGTCATTCCAGACAGATGGTAAAACTCTACAGCGATGTAAGTTATCTTGTATTTCATATCATGTAAATTCGAGATGTCTTGTATTGCTAGGAAGAAATTTAATCTGGGGAAGCATATTTTTGATGCAAATGCCTGTTGGAACTTCACTTTTCCCTGAATCCTGCATCCCACACTATGTCTTAATTCTGAACCAGCAATTACATTCACAATAATTTAAAGTACTAAATATTATTCATTGACACTATTTAAATTTACAGTTTAGATAAAATCAATGGGCAATACATTTTTTTATGGGCTGGAATAAATTTTGTTCATGTTAACTGTGCAAGTACATTGCTGGGTGCCTTTTCCTTCTTCAAATGATTATCTAGCTATGGCCTTTCAAATAGATTATTAATCGTGATAGATCTAAAGAATCTATAGGCCAAAGATAGAGAAAAGAACCTCTACAATAGAGTTGCTGACAGATCAATCAAAGGAAATCAATTTAGTCAAGAATGAAGTCTTCAGCAGAGGAATTTCACTTGAAGAAAACTTTATATTACACAGTACTTCCCCCACCCTCAAATGAAAGAATGGATTTGCCTATAGGCATACAGATCTGTCTTTTTAAGTAGGAGAGAATTCACTGAGACTCTGGACCTACTGTGGCTCCTGAACTTGTTTTTGTACAACTTTTGGATTCCTCTTCAATAATGGAAGAAAATTCCTGCCATTCTAAGGGAAAAGGTAGTCCTTGACTTACGACCACAGTTGAGCCCAAAATTTCCATTGCTAAGGGAGACATTTGTTAAGTGAGTTTTGCCCCATTTTACGACTTTCTTGCCACAGTTGTTGAGTGAACTGCTGCAGTTGTTAAGTTGGTAATGCTACTGTTAATGAATCCATCTTCCCCATTGACGTTGCCTGACAGAAGGTAAAAAAAGGTGATCACGTGACCCCCAGGACACTGCAACTGTCATAAATATGAGTCGGTTGCCAAGCGTCTGAATTTTGAACATGTGACCGTGAGGATGCTGCAACGTTCGTAAGTGTGAAAAACTTGCGTCATAAATCACCTTTTTTTCAGTGCCATTGAAACTTTGAACGGTCACTAAACTAACTGTTGTAAGTCAAGGACTACCTGTGCATAATTGTAAGATAAGCGGTAGTATATCAGAGAGTGAGAAAAGGAGAAGTAGGAAGAGATAGAAATAATATTCCCACTAAAAAAAAAGAGAATTAAAAAAAAATCTGGGGCAGCCACCCATTTTGCATTATCTGTGTGTTTCAAACTGGGAAAAAGATCCTGCTGTTGCTTTTATTTTTTTTTAATTCACATTTATATGCCACCCTTCTCCGGAGACTCAGGGCGGCTTACAATTTTGGATACAACCCAATGTGCTCAGCAATAGCCTTCATTCCATTGTATATGCCTGCTTATTACTAAGCGGCATTTTTACAAAGTCAGCTTATTGCCCCAACAATCTTGGGTCCTCATTTACCTACCCGAGAGGATGGAAGGCTGAGTCAACCTTGAGCCTGGTGGGATTCAAGCCTGCACTAATTACAGGCAGCTGGAACTAAGTGCTGGCGTTTAACAGCCTGCACCACCAAGGCTCTTTAAGGCAGAGCTTTAAGGCAGAGCTGGGAAATGGTGAACCCTTTATGACTTGTGGACTTCAACTCCCAGAATTCTTAAGCCAGGATGGCTGGCTCAGGAATTTTGGGAGTTGAAGTCCACAAGTCATAAAAGGACCATTCCCCACCCCACCCCAGCTTTAAAGTCACTTGCATTTTGACTCTTTTAAACTTAGTTCATTAAATCTAATCTGCCATTTTGGTCCCTTCTAGTACATCTACAAGGATGCTTGGGAATCAAACAAGGCTTATGGTTACACTTTGCCTCCAGACTACATCCCAATTGTTGGTGCCAAACATGCCGATTATATTAACAGCCAGGTCTGTATTAGTTTTCTTTTCATTATTACTTTTGGGGGATTTTTTTGGTGGGAAATATACACCTAACACTTCCTTTATTCGTCCTTTTCAGCTCAAATATAAAACAACATACGAGAAGCTAAAGGGCCATTATCTGGCGGGGAAACATAAAAAAGACTTTCCAAGTGTGCTGCATTGTCTTGCTTTCCAAAAAATGCGGAGTGCGGTAAGGACTTATTTGTGGCTTTTCTTGGATGGTATCATAGCAAGGAAGCTAAATACAGGTAGTCCTCAATTGATGACCACAATTGAGTCCAAAATTTCTGTTGTTAAGTGAGTTTTGTCCAATTTTATGACCTTTCTTGACACAGTTGTTAAGTGAATCACTGCAGTTGCCAGGGCTGCCTCTGTCCATTTCCTAGGAAAGAAAAATCCTCAGCTCTGTAGATTCAGAGAAAAAGTACTTGAACTAGGAATGAACAAGAAATTCCAGGCAAGCTCTGAGGCAAAGCAGGTGAAAACAGCAACTTGAAGCAAACTGTACAGCCCAACCCACTTGTAGCTAGGCAACCGGAGGCTGCTGCATACCAGAGCTAGCAGAAATAACCTTGAAGAGATAAGCAAAATCCAGGCCGTAGTTGCAAAGCTGCAGTGAAAAACTCTCCACTGATCCCCCCCGTTTTCTATGACAGCAAGCAGCAGGCTAGCTGATGTTAGCTGATAAGTTAGCAATCCAGTTGTTAAGTGAATCTGGCTTCCCCATTGACTTTGCTTGTCAGAAGGTCACAAAAGGTGGTCACAGGACCATGGTCACAAATATGAACCAGTTGCCAAGCATCTGAACTTTGACCCCATGAGCATAGGGGTGCTGCCAAGGTTGTAACTCTGAAAACCAGTCATAAATCACATTTTCAGTGCCGTTGTAGCTTTGAACGGTCACTAAACAAACTGTTGTAAGTCGAGGACTACCTGTAACGTAAAGAGAGGAAAGCATGTCTGATGATTGGGGATGAGGGTGAGGCTGATGTTGTGCTAAACGTGCTGCTCATTTCTTCAGAACAGTTCCGAATCTGACTTTGGCCACAGATTGTTACATGCTGTTTGTTTTCTGATGGAGCCCAGAGCCCAGAACCTCTTTATTTTACTAATATTTTCCACTTCTATTTTGTTTTCCAGCTGGCCTACAGGAAAAATTATGAAGACACCAAGGCACACATTCATATCCCAAGTGACATGATGAACCATGTGCTGGCTAAGAAGTGTCAGTATATCCTCAGTGACCTTGAATACCGAACCTACCTGCACCAGTGGAACTGTTCCCCTGAAGAGAATGACGTGGTGCTGGCTAGAAAGGCTCAAGAGATTCTGAGTGATGTAAGTAACGGTTTGGTCTCACAGTGCCTGAGAAATGCTTCATTTAGTGCAAACCGGTAGTCAACATAATTTGTAACATAATGCAGAGCTTTTTGCTTTATATGCTGGCATAGTGCAGTAGAACTATGAACTGCAGGGTATCTTCATGGGCTTTCATTGGATATCCCAAAGGTGCTTTTTCAGGAGGCAACTGGACTTTCTTTGTTTTTCTTGGAAGACGTTTTGCACCTCATCCAAGAATCTTCTTCAGTTCTGACTGGACAGTGGGGAATGGAAGGATTTATATTCCTTGCAGATAGCTGGACATTTGCATCCTTTTTAGATAGCCGTTGAGACCACTTGGAGGTTTGTGTGTGTCCTCAGGGTCAGTTAAGTGGTGCAAATAGGTGTGGAGCATTCTTGGAACTGTTGAAAGGGCTGTGTTGTGGAGCTGTGCTTTCTGTGGGATGTTTTTCTCTGTTTCTTCTGCACAGAAAAACATCCCACAGAAAGCACACCTCCACAACATACTCCTTTCAGCAGTCTCAAGAGGGCTCCATACCCATTTGGCACTACGCAGGTGGCCCTGAGGACACAGACAAACCTCCAAGTGGCCTACCAATGACTCCAAAAGAATACAAATGACCAGCTGTCTGCAAGGAATATAACTCCTTCCATTCCCCACCATCCAGTCAGAGCTGAAGAAGTTTCTTGGATGGGAAGTGAAATGACTTCAAAGAAAAAACTAGAAAGTCTGGTTGCCTCCTGAAAAAGCATCTTTGGGACAACCACAACCAAGATGACTGAAAATCTCCACAGACTTTTATTGGATAGTACTAATTGTCCCCAAAAGAAAGACTGCCTTAAACTGAGAGTGATAAAAATCCTAAATTGATATAGCCAAATAGGGGGATGCTGCAGCTTGTAATTCAGCAATGCTTTGAAAAGCACTACATCTCTGTTTTAAATCCTCCATAACGTAACCTGATACAATGACTAAAATTGATTTTTTTTTTAAAAAAAGTAGGAATGATATCAAGAAGAAGCTCAGAAAAACATTCAGCACGCTCTATGTTGAGATTTGCATTCGATGATTCAAATCTAATGTTTTTGATGTTCCTCTTTCTGTAAAATTTGCCCTGGAATCAAACTGTAGGATGATTGGAGATATCGGTATGATATGCAAGGGATGATAAGAGAAGTTTCATGTTTTCTTCATTATTTTATCTCTAACTATAGGTGATATACAAAGATGATTTGACATGGCTGAAGGGAATTGGATGCTACGTGTGGGACACTCCTCAAATCCTGCATGCCAAGAAGTCCTATGACCTTCAGAGTCAAGTAAGAAGAAGCATGAACTACATCTGGGAGGCATATTTAGTTAATCAGTTCAGCCATGCACCACTAGGGCACGTCTATAGATCCACTGAGGAACATTAGGTAGCACAGTTAGGAAACAGTCGTTTGTATTTTTTAATGCAGGAAGCTGCTGTGAACCAGAATGAATCATTTTGCACTCTGATTCAGGTGTCCCTGAGGATACAGATCAACTCCCAAGTGGCCTCAATGACCCACAGAGTGCTAATACCCAGATGACTGCAAGGAATATAAGTCTTTCCATTTCCCACTGTTAGTTAGAATTGAAGAAGCTTCTTGGAAGAGAAGTGAAATGTTTTCAAGGGAAAAAAAACCCCAAGAAAGTCCAATTGCCTTTTGGAAAAGCACCTTTGGGATGATCTGAATGACAACTCTTTTATTGCCTGATTCACGTCATTTAATGTTTTGTGAGAATCAGGACAACATGATTTGCTTACAGTTGTGGCTTGCTGTGCTTGAGCACAGCCAAGTTAAGGCATCTTTATTTATAGAATTACTTTCCTTTGTGGAAAAAAAATACAGGCATAAATAAATGCAAGGATAGTGTCTCACTTTCTAGGAACAAAGCAAACCTTTCTAATTTTTCGAAACCAAAAAGGGCTTTAGTAGAAATATAGCTCTGCAATATTTTTTTTAAAGCTATCAGCTGCTCTGTATTAGAGAGACTCCATAATACATGGACTTCAAAAATATAATCTCATAGGTTGTGCACATGATTGCTAAAGAGCTAAGCCCAACTGCCTTTTTTTACCTTGATTTTACAGCTAAAATACACAAAACAAGGGAAGGACAATTTACCAAACTATGGTGTGGTTATGGACACTCCAGTTTATGTAACTGCCGTTCAGAGTGGTCACAATGCTAGTGAGGTGAGTCATTCTCGTTCTTTGCTTAGATTTATTCCTTATTTTCTTTTTTTCTGTAATTTGTATGGAGAGATTGAATGACTGTAACTCACTTTTATTGCAGCTGAGATATAAAGAACATTACCATAAAATGAAGGACAAATATACCACAGTATTGAAAACAGCGGATCATGATAGGATCCAGAATCTCAAGCACCTCTTCAGTAATGTGAGTATTTTTCTTTTTAATGCCATTCTGGAGTTATGATAGCATACTATAGACGGTATATCAAGCAGCATGCATGCTCGTGAATATGAAATGGCTCAAGTTCTGCCAAGTCCAGAACTCTTTTGAAATTACTTTTTGTGCCCACTTAAGGAAAACAGATTTTGGCTCACTGCGGCTCTGGTATCTTCTTATACCAATATATAACAGCCAAAGTGAAAATGTGTGGATTATTTAGTATTGACTTCTTTTCCTGCTTAGTCTGGCTTATTTAGGATGGATCATAGATGGAAGTGGGGATGGTATTCCTTTCATTTCCAACCAACTCAAGAAGATTATGAGGAGATAAAGTTACGTGTGAAGGAATATGTACCGTAGTTCTGGGTTACATCTTGTATAAGATTGATATGGAGTTGTATGTTAACCACTGACAAATTTTGCTTTGTGCCATCATTGGCAAGGATGCTGAAGAGGATCCAAATGTTTGTTCTATACAAAAAGTTTTCTATATATCAGTGATGGCTAACCTTTTTGTCATCGCGTGCTGAAAGTGCATGCGTGCATCGCATGCTGCCTACACCCATAATGCAATGCACATGAGTGCCACTTCTGGCACACATGCCATAGGTTTGCCATCACAGCTATGTACTGTGCTACCTTTTACAAGTATTCCTGACCACCAATGAAATAAATTTCTCTTGGTAAGCACAACAGTCATTGAGTTTTTTGCCCCATTTTATGACCTTTGTTATGTCAAACATTTTTATTAAGTTATTAAGCCAAAATACAAAACACAAAAGTAAATAAAAGAGCAATGAGGAGAAGGGGAAAGAGAAGTGAGGAAAGGTAGGGAAAATAAAAGAAAAAGAAGCATTGACTTCCAACTCTCTCTGTTGCAGTACAATAAGGCACTAGCATCAAGTCACAGCTTTTTGCTTTTCCCATAATAATCTGAACAAATCGTTTCTATAAAAAGCTATCAAGTCTAATCTATAAAACCCAAAGTCAAAATTACATTCTTTTCCACATCTAGCATGAAATTCAGAAGTGGTTTCCATGTGGGATCAAAAGTACTTATGTTCTTTTCTTTAATCACAGTAGTCAGTTTTGCCATTTCAGACCTTCCTTGCCACAGTTGTTAAGTGAATCACTGAAGTTCAGTTAGTAACAGGGCTGTTAAGTGAACCGAGCTTCCCCACTGAACAAAAGGGGATCACATGACCGCCCCCCAGGCCACTGCAATTGTCATAAATAGATGCCAATTGCCAAGCGGTCAAATTTTGATCATGTGACCATGGGGATGTTGCAACGGATGTAAATGTGAAAAAGGATCACGTCCCCTTTTTTCAGTGCCATTGTAACTTTAAATGGTCATCAAGCGAATGGTTGTTGTAAGTTGGTTTATTCGTGTCTGAAGCATTACAATTAAAATAAGGCATACTGCGTGACATAAAGTTTAAAGTATAAATATGGTTGTAAGTCAAGGACTACCTGTTTTACACTGCTGTTTCATAGATTTTGTCTCAAATATAGATATAACTGTTTCTTCTTTCTTCAGAATGTATACAAGAAACTGTGGGAGAAAATCAAGTCCATCACTTATAAATTGCCTCCTGATGCCGTGCCTTTCGTTCGTGCTAGGCAGCTGAAATATAATGCCAGTATTGTAAGTAGACCTAACAATGCATTTATAAATCTGCTTTAGACATAAGACATAGTTCCTGTGTGGTTTATTTTTCTTTTCTTTGCCATTAGGTGAAATATCGGGAAGAGTATGATAAATTCAAAGCTCTTTACACTCTACCTAGAAGTGTCCAGGATGATCCCAACACTGCAAGATGCTTACGAGTTGGCAAGCTGAACATTGATGTAAGATATTTTTAAAAAACTATATGATTAAACATTTCCTACTTCTCCAAGTGGTGAGGAGTCAAACACAAAAATTACAAGCCTTGATTCCTTTGGATTTAGAGAGAAACTTACGTTGCCAAGGTATTTTAGGCCAGCCAAGGCTTACATGTATTATTACATTGCTGTAGTTATATTAGATATTCAGTGATTCCTAGTCACTGTATTTTTGTAAAACTATTTTAGCATGATTAGAGCACTATTACGTTCCAAAATAAATCAATAAGCATTTGCTTACATTTATTCTAATCATAATATTCAGCTCTTTAGAAAATTATCACAGATCATATTTAGCTGGGAAGCTTGTTAGTGTACTATTAACTAAGTTTTCTGTCTGAATTTCCTAGCGTTTATACAGAGACGTCTATGAAAAGAACAAGGCTAAAATCCATATTGCGCCAGACATGGTGGGCATTGTGACAGCTAAGAAAACACAGAAGAAAATCAGTGAGGTTGATTATCGTATCCATCTCCATCAGTGGGCCAGTATTCCAGATCCTCATGCCAATATTCTTGCCCGAAAAGTCAATAATCAACTTAGTGATGTAAGTCAATTATAACTCCTTCTTAGAAATCTATTAAACGAATGCTACACAAGGCAGAAAAAGTGTGAGTGATGGCATGTACTTCATTTTATACATTGCAAGCTATACTAAATTAATTTTAATGCAACTTAATTCAAACACAAGCTGAAAGTATGAAACCGATGTATAACCGCCATATGTTGGTTTAGATTATAAAACAACCATAAACATCTATAAACCTTGGCATCAAAAATAGAATCATTATCAGTTTTTGTTTGGAAGTGATATAGGAATTGTATAGCATATACCTTTACAGAGAAAATGTAAAATTTTATATAAAGGACCATTTGTTATTTTGCTGGATTTAAATACCACCTAATCCCAGAACAACTCTGGGTCACTTACATTTTACAAAACTTAAAACAATAAAAACAAGAAATTATGTATACCTGGACAAACTATGCACATCATGAAAAATTACAACCAACATCATTTTCTGATTTGCAATGGGACATTTTAGGATCTCATTTTATAGCAAATACTTATAAATATAAAACTTCCATAAAAATAGTAATTTACCGTAATGTTTAATATAATGTCCATGCTATTAAAATATAACTGTGGGCCCTTTCTCACTGCATCTCCATGCCTGCCTTTTGCTCCATCTCAGCAACGAAGCTATTTGTGTTGCTGCCATTACACATATTGTTTTGAGGGTAGGGATTGGTAGATTCCTGACCCTCTTATCTTCTTCTGTCAGAGTCACCCGTTAGCAGAAAAACCAAAGGTCAGCTGCCCTTGGTCATTTTGGGGTGATAAGTGAATGAACCTTATAAGTATTACTCTCAGAACAAAATAAAAAAGCAAAATGTGGCAAACAACCTTTAGAGCAGGGGTGTCAAACTCACATCGTCATGGTGTCACATAATGTAGTGTTCCTTTTCCCTCCTTTGCTAAACTGGGCGTGGCTAGTACATGTGGCCCGCGGACTGCGAGTTTGACACTCCTGCCTTAGAGCACTCAAGCAAAAAAAAAAATGAGGTGTACTTTGGGAATGAAAGAAATTGATGAAGTAAAAAAAAAGCCAAAAGGAATAAAATTACAAATGTAGCACCTTATCAGCCATCTCTTCTCTTGTTGATGAAACTAAGTACCATCAGAAAACTAAAGGCTTAAGAGCAGCAAGCACAGTGATTCCTTGGATGGAATTCAGTTTAAAAGGCTGATTTAAACTAACTAGCCACTTTTGGGGGCTTCCTGCTTCTAGTAATCCTATTTTCTTCAGATGGCAGAGGCTGATAAAAAGAAGGCCCAATTGTATTATATTCTGCTTGCCTTTCAAGACTTTTCACACCAGACCTGATAAGCATGGATACTAGAAAGACGTGAAATTAACATTCAGATTAATCTTGTGAGTGGTATTCTTCCAGGCCTGGAATTAAATTAATAGATCATTTTACATGAAATAGAGCTGGTCCCAAGCTGGGAAGTTAACTTTAGTTGATAGATAAAGCATTCTTGAGATTGCATAGAATGAATCCTCACCCTTTCTCTCGGTTTCTCTTTTAATTTTAATACCTCAGTTTGTATACAAAGATGATCTCAACTGGCTCAAAGGCATTGGCTGTTTTGTTTGGGACACTCCTGAAATTCTTCATGCTAAACATGCCTATGACCTTCGCAATCTTGTAAGTATAGTTGGCAATTTCTTCAAACTTCTACCAACCCAAACATTTTCAAATGCAAAAAAATATATTTCTTGGTAACTGGAAGGAGCCAAGCACATGAGGCATCAGCCATCTTTCCAAGATGGTTTTAGTCCTGCCAAAGCTATTGTTGCTTGCAATTTTCCATTGCATCCTTTCCTCATGGAAAAGAGGCTCCAAGCCAGACACAACTTGATTTGTTTTAACAATGCTACTTTCACAAAAACTATTAAATGGATATTATTTTTGAAAAATAAAGTGACAAAAAAGGAAGATGTAATGTATGTATCCTTCCCACCTCACAGCTCAAGTACAAGGCAGAGGCAGAGAAAATGAAGAGCAAATATTCGGTAGTCACACACACACCTCTCTATGTTCAAAATGTGCTCAGTGGCAAGAATCTGAGTGAAGTGAGTATCTGCATTTCTGTTCCCATCAGCTTCTTCCTGTGTCCTTTAATGATCATGGCTTGGATTTTCACTAACATGCTTAGCATGGCTTACTAGCATTATGTCCACCAGCCAATCAGTGGCAATTGAAGAAACAGTTCAAACCTGCAGCTGGAAATAGTTCAGGAATGGATCAACTTCCCATATCAGTCTCAAAATCAGAAATTGCTTTCAGAGTGATCTAGTTTCATTTTTTTTGCAATTTTATCAACCACATAGATCATGTTCACAAATAATGCAGACGTTGAATGGGGATTGATTTTCCCCCAATGCAAGTCATTGCATAACTTCAGGGAAAAAAACCCTGCAGCAACAGAAGATATTTTTTCCCCTATTCTTGCTTTTACATCTAAGTCACACATTAGAGACACAGGACCATTTTATTTTTCAGTTCATTTAGCTCTGGTTGAACAGCTATTTGTATCATAAGATAAAAGGGTCCTTGTTTTTACTGTATGTTTTAGGTTGGTTACTACATTTATTACTGTTACTTATGAAGCTCTGGTGTGGTTTTTTTAAAACCATGGATGTTTTAATTTATTTATTTTTATTTTATTTATTTGTCAAGCAAGTATTAGATAACAGGTATAAGCATAAACATAGTTATGAATACATGAAATGGATATATATAAGAAAAATAAAAAGAAACAATAGGACAGGGACGGTAGGCACATTGGTGTGCTTATGCACACCCCCTACAGACCTCTTAGGAAAGGGGTGAGGTCAATAGTAGACAGTCTAAGGTTAAAGTTTTTGGGGTTTGGGGAAGAAACCACAGAATCAGGTAGAGTATTCCAGACATTGACCACCCTGTTGCTGAAGTCGTATTTCCTGCAATCAAGTTTGGTGCAGTTAACCTTGAGTTTGTATCTATTGTGTGCTCTTGTATTGTTGTGGTTGAAGCTGAAGTATTCATTGACAGGTAGGACATTGCAGTAGATAATTTTATATACTATACTTAGATCGGATTGAATTAGTTCTACTATGTTCTGTATAAGCTACTGAAAGCCTTTTACATTGCCGCAGGGTAAAAAAATTATAAATAAATTAATAGGACTGACTTTTTTTCTTTACTCTTCAGCAAGTGCTTGAAAAGTCCACCTGTTGACTTTCCAGGCAAAGTAATGTTAAGTGATCAATGTTTATGCAATCACCATAATTGCATGTAGTAGTTCTAGTTATAATTTTTAACAAAACTATAGCAAGGTAAAGTTTTTCCTCCCCATCAACTTTTTGTCACGCTAGTTCCTAATTCACTATATTTCTGCAGCATCTAGAACTCTGGATCAGGTGTGGGAGGAAGAAGGAAGGGAGTGAGGGGTTCTTTTTTCAGATCTCATCAGAGAGAGAGAGCATTAGGATTTTCCTTTGAAACTCTAATTTTGCTCTCTCTAGATCTGATTGATATCTAACCAGCATTTAAAAACTAAAACAATGAGGAAGCTTTTGCTAATATTCAGCATAGCTTATTTTGTTTCGTCAATTCTTAGGCTGTTTACCGCCATAACTACGTGCATCATATCAAAGGGAAATATACACCAACTAATAAGACAGTGGATCTGGAGCGGGCAAATCGGGCCTACAAGATACAGAGTGAAGTAAGTACTTGGATTTTGGCTCTTGATGACAATTGTTTTAAAAAAAGAGGGAGGGAAGGGGTTTGATGGAATTTGGGGTCATGAAGTTGCAGAAGAACAGCAACAATAATATACAAATAATACAGTGTCAAATATAAAAAATAAGAAGTTCAAGACAGACAGTTATAGTGAACCATACAATGATCCAGCTGTTTAGGATATTTGGGGCCTTCTCTTTCCTGCAAAAGCTTTCCATATGGTATAAAACTTTAAAGTGTGCTGATATGATTCTTCATTAGCGGTGTGATTTTAACTACCATTTTTGGAAGTGAAATTTGTTATGTATGCAGGTTTGAATGTCATTGGTTTAGTTTGAACTGTTCTTGTAAAATGTCAGAAATGATTGGTTTAAAATTGGTTTAAAAATCTCCGCGTCTGACTCTTCATGCAAACTTAACAAAATTGCTAATAGAAAGTGTACTCCTCAATTCATGATGCTAATTTGTGGAAATATTCTGTTTCCTTGGCAATAAAACAGAAGGGGGTTGCTACTTCCTCTCTCAGAATGCTGTTCCTATTCTAAATTACAGACATGGGATTTTCGGGGGGGGCAGATGTCTCTATCTAATACTAATACACATCTGTCCCTAATGAGCCGCAGGGGCGCAGTGGTTAGAGTGCAGTACTGCAGGCTACTTCTGCTGACTGCCAGCTGACTGCAATTTGGCAGTTCAAATCTCACCAGGCTCAAAGTTGACTCAGCCTTCCATCCTTCCGAGGTGGGTAAAATGAGGTCCCAAATTGTTGGGGGCAATGGCTGACTCTGTAAACCTCTTAAAGAGGGCTGTAAAAGCACTGTAAAGTGGTATATAAAGGTCTAAATGCTATGGCTATTGCTAATCCTTAGGTTTCCGAAGACCAGCCAAGGCCAGCAAGGTGCAGAGTTCAGAACACTTATCTTTTTCTGACCATAATCCTAAACCTATCAGATTGTGGAATCATAGAGTTGAAATTAGGCCATCTAACACAACCCTTTCTTAGTGGAAAATCTAAATTTAACTGTATCCCTATCAGATTGACTTGCCTCTGCTTGAATATATCCTATCAAGAGGAGATCATCACTTCCCTTGTTGAAATGTTATTACCATTGAGTACTGCAATTAAAAGTGGTTAGGATTGCATTTCTCAATGTATATTTTCAATTTACCAAACTCAGACTGTGAAGAAGTTCTAAGAAAAAAAAATGAGTGTGGGCGGAGCCTGGTATGACTTCTGCTTGTACAGTGGTAGAGCATACCCAAAGTTGGTTCTACAAGTTTAAAGTTTCCCAACAGTGGCTTTAAAGGGTTTTGTATATTATTATACATTTCAATTTTTATTCATTTGTTTTTGGCAGCCTCTCTACCGGAATGCTGGCTTGCATGCCCTTCCCACTGGATACAAACTCCCACCAGATACCCCTGGTTTCAAGCATGCTAAACATGCCTACTATATTGGCAGTGATGTAAGTAACTGTTTAATTAATTTTTAGTTCCAGACAGAGAAAGACAAAAAGAGAGAAATACTGTCAGATTAATATTAAACAAGACACATACCAGTAGCACCCAAAATAATTCTATAATGCAATCTTTATGCTTATTCATGCCTAAGAGTATAAATATAGTTTTTAGACATGAGGTTGTATGAGATAGCATACAAAACAATATGCAACAGATATCCTAGTGTTAACAGCTACATACCCCTAGTCTTTTGTTAGCTATAGAAAATTGGTGTTATATTGGAAAAATCCTCTCATTTATGAAAGAGATTTTCTGCTCATTGGAGGGCCTCTCTATTGCAAAACTTACTGTATCACTATAAGATTTGTATGACTTTATATTTAGAATGAGATGAAAAACTTTATCTTACTGCAAAAGATATAAAAAAGTCACAATTGTTTCAAAAATCCATCATTTAATTTTCTTTCTGCTTTATATGTATGTATATTTTTAAAATGTAATTCTAAGGGTCTTTCTTTTATTGACTTATTCTTTCAATTGAGTCAGATAATTTCAAAAGAAACAAATAAAAACAAACAATATGATCAGAGGTTCTATTAAATATTTAAATGAATTAAGGGAGGTATTGAGATAGACAAACATCATGACTGCCTAACTGCAATATGGGGTCTTATGACTATTTGTTTACATGAAATATTGGTTTCATTATATATAATACATGATTCATTTGGTTTTTGGGTTCTGCTGCAGCTGTTTTTATCTATTAAGGACACCTGAAACTGAAGTCTATGTATAAATTTGTTTTTCAGATAAAATATAAAGAAATTTATGAACACATCAAGGGCACTGGTTACAATTTTGGGCCCAAAGCTGTTCCATTTGTACATACAAGGAAAGTCAATAAAATCCTTAATGAGGTAAGTAATTAATTCATTTCATAAAACCAAACATTGCTGTGACACAGTACTTGGTTTTAGAAAACTACTTGTGATCACTGTTAGAATCTAACGTAGGAATCTTACATTAAAAAATGGTGCACTTCTGTACAATGCTGATGAAATCATTTTAGATAAAGTGGATAAATGTGTCTGTCAGAAATATTAATGATTTAAATAGTGTATTCTAATCAATAACTTTGAAAATCTCACAGTTATACACTTTTGTAAGAACTGTATGCGCGCATAAAATCTGCATGCCTACAAAATAGTAAGAAGCAGTGATGGGATTCAACTGGTGTAACAGCCGGTTCAGGGAGCGTGCGCTTCACGTTAGAAAACAGCTCTAAAACTTACCTTATCTTCAGCCCCGGTGAGTAGAACAGCAGAGGCATGGCAATCTGCTCTGCAATCTATTAGCTGGGCTTCAAACAAAGGAAATATAGGACAGACTAGTGCAGCGGTGGGTGGGCAGGGCCAACTCATCTCCAGAACTACCAGTTCACCCGAACCTGTCTGTACCGGCTGAATCCCACCCCTGGTAAGAAGGTTAATGCTCAGTATTAATGCATTAGCTGTAAATGTTTTAGGTTTATCTGAATGGTTGGGAATGTGTTATAGATTTTGTGGGGAGGAGGGCACCACGATGAGTGTGTCCCTTCACACACTGGCTGTATGGAGAACCTGTCCAGTCACAAGCTTTTCGTCTCATAGAAAGGTAACCTGATGAAAATTACAGTGAAGTCTATTTTTGATCATCTACAAACATAGCAGAAATGGAATCTGAGCATTAAAATAGGAGGGTGATTTTTAAAAAAATTAAAGAAAATAATAAATTACACCTGAAAAGGCCAGAGTGCTCCAGGTAAGAAGGTAGAAAAGTAGGAATGATAAACTGCTTTCTCTCAAACTGTTGCTTGTTGTAAAGCAACTGTTTTGAGCATGGAGCTCCATGGGTATTCTATTTCTTTTAGTACAGATAGTTCTTGACTTACAACCACAACTGAACCCAAAATTTCTATGTGGAACATTTGTTAAGTGAATTTTGCCCCATTTCACGACCTTTCTTGCCACAATTGTCAAGTGAATCACTGCAGTTGTTAAGTTAGTAACATGGTTGTTAAGTGAACCTGCCTTCCCCATTGACTTTGTTTGTAAGAAGATCACAGGAGGTGATTATATGATCCCGAGACATTACAACTGTGATAAATATGAGCATCTGAATTTTGATCACGTGACCATGGGGGATGCTGCAACAGTTGTAACTGTGAAAAAAGGTCATAAGTTACTTTTTTCAGTGCCATTGTAACTTTGAACAATCACTAAATGAAGTGTTGTAAGTTGAAGACTATCTGTGTTAATTTAAGTGCATAGCAGCTAACTCATGTGTTTACTATTTAGCATTCATGGGTTGGTTCTACCTACTCAAATGACCAGAATAAGTGTTTTTTAAGGAAATACTGTGCAAAATAGATTAAGATTTAATTTTTTTGTTTAATCCTTTTTCTTTTCTTACAGAGAATGTATCGGGAGGTGTATCACAAAAATAAAGATAAGATTCATACTACACCTGATACTCCACACAATCGCCAAGTGAAAATAAACCAAGAAGCTTTCAGCGATGTAAGCATATTTTATTTTTCTATTAGATGCACAATTTGTGTTGTGTTTGATTTTGCTGGGAGGAGAGAAACTTATTCTTCTTCTCTCTTTATTTTAGCTTATCTACAAGACTGATTTCTTCAAGATGCAAGGACACTTGATTTCCTTACCGTTTACTCCACAGACTGTACACAACCGTTACGTTGGAGAAATTACAAGTGATGTAAGCAAGACTTGTTTTAAAACTTTAGAATAAGTTGCTGTGAATAAATATAGATGGGTTACAACAGATATTAAGGCCTATAGTAATATCATTTTTTTGTATTACTGCTTTCCCTCTCTAAAAAGAATGTATCAAAATGGATTACAGCCAATAAACGGAACATATATCTGCTTCTGGGTGCAATTCAAGGTGCTAGTTGTCACTTTTAAAGCCCTCGTGGCATGGTACCAGGTTATCTAAAGAACTGTCTTTTCCCAGGAATGTCTAGCTGACCCAACAGAGCTGGGAGGCAGGGAACATTGTGGGTCCCCCCTCTTAAGGAGGTGCAGCTGGTGGAACCCAGAAGAAGGGGCTTCTCTGTGGTGGTTCCCTCCTCTTGGAACATCATCCCTGTGGAGATTAGATTGGTCCTCACATTGACACTCTTTTGCAAGGCCCCAAAGACCTGATTTTATCAATGGACCTAGGGAACCCAGAGTAGGATGGAGCCCATCAAGTGGCTTGTTTGTTGTCTCCAGTGGGGTCTGGGAATATTGTTTTTATTGTTTGTATAATGGGTTTTAATGTTTTGTAAGCCGCCCAGAGTCACTGGGCAGCCAGAAAAAATTTCTTAAATAAATAAATAAATATGGAGCAGGGTTAGTTCATTATATCAACTGCAGCTACTTTGGATACTCCTATGGAAACTTGTGGATTTCAGGATTTTGGAGTACAATACTCATCAATCTTGGCTATGCTGGCTGGGGTTGTTCAGAATGGAATCAAACAACATGTGGAAAATTACAGTTTTCCCATCTCTGCATTAGACAAATTTCCAATAGAATGGCTTTGTGATTTCCTAGCATTCCAGACCAGTTTAGATTATTGATTTATGTAAAATATATATTCTGATGTGGAAGAGCTATATATTCAATCAATGTCTTTATTTGACAGCTTAAATACAAAAGTGATCTACAATGGCTCAAAGGTCTGGGCTGCTTCCTGTATGATACTCCGGATATGGTCCGTTCAAGGCATTTACGTAAACTTTGGGTATGTCATTTCTCCACACAACCACGAATGCTAAATTATTTTTTGATCCTTAGTTAAAAGATAAAACTCACTATAAGGCAAGATTTAATATTTTTAAAGTGGTATTTATGATCAGTATAAGGTCAATTAATTAATTAATCAAGCATAAGTGCCACTTTAATCTCCATAATAATGGGCTTACAAATAAGCCTATAATATAAATATATTTAAAACAAATAACATGAATCTGTATTACACTAACACTGAGACTGACATTCCATTGAAGTTTTGGAATCCTCCTATCTTAGCTTTCTTTTAATCTTCACCTTATTACTTAATTTTGTGGGCTAATGTTTTAAATCTAATTTCCTTTCCAGTCTCATTATGCGTACACTGACGCTGCAAAGAAAATGCAAGATAAATACTCTGTGGTTCTGGACACCCCTGTTTATAGAAAAGACCAGGAGCTAAAGACCCACCTAAGTGAGGTAAGTTCAATGTATTTATTTATCTATCAAATTTGTATGCTGCCCATATCACCAGACATAACTGTAGGCAATTTGTTAGTTTCCCCACAATGAAAAACCCTTTAAATTCAAGAGAAAGCTCACTTGTTGCTTTCTAAGGAACCAGCAGAAGAAGGTTAGACATTCCCTGTGGCAGACAACTGCCAATGAAAAATACAGCCAAGAGACACGATTCTATTGATACCAATACAAATGTGAGATAGAGTTGATGAGGGACTATTTGGTAACCTTGCAAAGTGAAGAAAATTCAGCACCTTTTTGGGGTAGATATATGTAACCAGGGGGATCTGTAGGCAATCTAGCTTTTAGCATATCAAACCGCATACTTTGTAGTTTAGGTTGGGTAGAAGTGTCAGCAAAGGTGAATATTTTCTTAGCAGGAAGAATAGAAGACTAGTGGGATAAGAACAAGAGCAGAAACAAACCCATCAGATTAACTATTGGTTCTACGCGGAATCTGTGACTTGGGGAAGAAAACCCATGAGCTTACTGAAGGGAAAATAACCAAGGGTCTTCTAGAAATGCAAACTCATGCTCAGTGACAAACAAATAGCATGCACAATCAGGCCATCATCTCCTCGGGCCTCCCCTCCTTTTCCATAATAATCTTTGATTGTTATTATTGGGAAGTTATGATTTTATAAATCAATCAACCCAGTTTTGACCAAATTAAAGCCAAAGATTGGTCATAACAGAAGCATGCTTGCAAATGTCAAGGAATCTTAGTTTGATTCTTATAAGCAAAGTTCAAGGATGAAGGAAAACAGCTACTGTTCCATACTGTTTGCAAGAAGTGCGGCACAATAATCTTTGGGCTAAAGGATCTTCTTTCTATTGTAGTCAGTGGCAAAGCGAGGTTAGTGCAAGATATTTCCAATAACATCCTGTCCCAGAATGAAGGTGAAAAATTGTTTGTTTGTTCTGATAATCTTAGACAGAAATATTGAGCAACGCTTCATTCCAAGAAAAAGGGGTTTTCAATGATGAGTTAAATGTTCCACCTTTTAGCCCAAATCAACTGCTTTAAGGAGTTACTTTGTTTTCCTTAATGATGGGCATGATTAAATGTTTGGGGTTGTTCTCACAGTATCATATTCATATAATCCTTTCCAGATTGTATACAGAGCTGCGGGTAAAGAGCAAAAGACTAAGTACACATCAATCCTTGATACACCAGATTTCAACAGAGCCAAAAGGGGACAAAAACTGCAGAGCCAGGTATGTTACATGTGCAGCTGCAAGTATGAAAGAATGGTGTAACATTTTCTAACTACATTTAATTTTGTTGAAAAACATTGTGCCATCTTCCTTCATATTTTTGATTGTTTATTAAAATATTAATATTTAAAGGAACAGGATAAATAACTGTATAAAAGGAAAAAAAATAGATTAATGGAAGTTAAAGGACAAAATACAGCAAATAAACAAGACATTTACAATTATCAATTTTGAAATTAATTGTTTCACTAATTAATTAAACATAAGGAACTTAAGAAATACATAGTCTTAATTAAACTCTATACATAATATTGATAACATCAATATTTGTAATTATTTAAAAAAGAAGAAGCTAAAGAAAAGAAAAAAATAAAGAATGAAAATTGTATTATGCAATGATTAACTCACTTCGTATTAATAGCATAGATGTGAGGGTTTTTTCACCAGTCAACTTAATCATGACAAGAAAAGAAAGCAACATATTCTCATAAACCTCTAATGTATTTTAATGGAAACTCTGTCAAGCACACGTATAATTCGGGGGTATTTTTCCAAGTAATAAGACATACCCGCCCTCCCCAGCCAGGAACCTGTAGACAACTTTTCTTTTGTAAATCTGTGCTGTTGGAATTTCTGCCAAGTTACTGTGACCTACTCAGCTCATCGGAAAGGATATATTAAGAGCTCTTCTCCTGCCATTGTTATGTGCTTTGTAATTGTGCAAATTACAGTAACAAATGATTTCCTGTGCTTGTAATTATTGAGTCAGCTTAGTGGAATCTTCAGGTCTTTTCCACCTCCAAGAATTCTCTTTGTCTTAATTCCAACACAGCTCTGATCTGTCTTCTATTGTTACATTCTTTCTCCTTCAAAAGCTTATGACCAATATTTCCTCTTCCTCCCCCTCCCCCCTCCCCCTCTCCCTCCTCCTCCATCATCACCTCCATCTCCATTTGTCTTTTATCTCATTTGATTACTTGAAAGAAATTGAAAAAAATAAATCTTTAAGTTGAAGACTGTGCTAAATTTTGGTCACCAGAGCTGAGTTGATATGGGTGCAGGTTGTTTGTCATTTTAACTTTTGTTATTACTATACTTTGACTGTACTGGAAGAATGGACATGAATCATTTATATGACGTATTTGGCTAGTATTTCTTGTTAGAAGCTTGTCATAGAAAACTACCAGGCAATATTCCAACTGGATTAATGAATGATTTTATTAATTAATTTAGTGTATTGCAGTTTCCTTTGTATATATATTTGTGTACATATTTACATCCACTTTTTCTTCAGGGTGTTTGGGGTTTCTATTCATATTTTATTGTTTCTGTTGTACACTGCCTGGAGGAATTATAGAGTTTGATGGCCTTATACGTTTAACTAATTATTACGAGTTTATATACAGTATGTAACACAGCACAAATATTTACTGTGAGAAATAGTAAAGTTGTGATGACCCAGGGTGGGATACAAAATAAACACAGTCACAAAAAACAGGTGAAGCCCCTTTAATTTCTTCACTTTGCTTCCAAGCTCCAAATATCCTTGACTGGAAACAAAAAACTCCCACACAAGCAGTTACAAGAAGGAGGAAATGTCATTTAAATTATAAAGAGTAAAAAACAACACAAACCAGGCAAGATAAGGGCTGGAAGATGTCCACGGATATCAGAACACACACTAGGAAGGACACCGAACTCAGAGAGGAACAATAAACTAGAGATATTTCCACGCTTTGTTTCCAGCACTCACCCATACCCATGTCCGTCCACTTACCCAGTTGTCACAGCTACAGCCCATAAAGAGGATCAAGGCCCTCTCCTCCCCAGTAGACCATGTCTCTCCCTTATCCTCTCCTCCCTCTGTGCCCTAGGGTGGAGAGGGGATAGGCCTGGGTCCTCCTCTGACTGCCCAGCCGGCCTCTGCCCTTCCCCAGCCTCCTCTACAACCTCCAGAGCCACACTTCCACTCCCTGTCGGCTGTTCCTTGTCTCCCTCAGAGTCAGTCTCCACCAGGGGCATGACAAAAGCCATTAATTTGAAGGGTTTTTGCTTGGTTGTAAAGCACATTTCTTTCTACAAAAATCAGTAGCCCCGATCTTCAGAGATTCCTGATTAAAAATGCCTGTATGTAAGCATGAATTTCCACTTAAGAGCAGAAAGACCAATGATATGAGTATGAAAAATTCACCAGAAGAAGGAGTCTAGGGTTTTAGATGTACATGAAACCTCTCTGACCTGTAACAACTTTATATTCTTCTACAGTACTTGTATGTTGAACTCGCCACCAAGGAAAGACCACATCACCATGCTGGAGATCAGACGCCTGCCTTAAAACTTGCTAAGCATGTGAAGGACTTTGCCAGTGAGGTAAAAGTGGCAACCATTTGGGATGTCTTGGCGAGACAGATAAACATCTGGTTCTCCTAAACAGCAAACCTCCAGGCCATGCTCACTGTGATAGTCAAGGTTCTACTTTTATACTTTAGCCTGTAGAGAGCACAGGTTTCATAACTTCTGTTTCCAGGTACGATAAACTAAAGGATAAATATGTAACAGTCCCAGATACACCAATCCTCATCAGAGCTAAGAAGGCTTATCTGAATGCCAGTGATGTAAGTGTATAATACATGTTTTCATGCTATAAATAATGTTATAGGAGGATAATGGGAGATAATCAATTCTTATCACATGGCTCTTCATAATGAAATATTAAATTAATAGAAAAATATTCAGCAGATGAAATAATCATTACCTGTATAGGGAAGAATGTGAATTTTTGCAGAAAACTGGGATTATTTAGAATGTACACTTGGTTTATAATTGAATATCTATCTATTTGATCTATCTATCTATCTATCTATCTATCTATCTATCTATCCCTTCATTTTAAAAAAAGTATGAAATAAACAAAAGTATTATGTAAACTGGAAGGGAAGGAACTTTTGCATTTGCAGAGAAAACTACATTAAACATATGGAAAATTAAGCTGTGAGAATATAATTGGATAATATTATGTTCAGGTTAGAATTTGTGCCTATTTTTGTCTCTTCAAAAGCTGAACAAGTGAAGATAATGTCTGATTTGTCCCACATTAGAAGACACAATTCAGAACTATCTCATTGATGATATAGAAATACATTTTAAATATATGCCTTCTGTTTTTTTTTAATCAGCTGCGCTACAAAGAAACATTTGAGCGAGCAAAGGGTAAATACCACACTGTAAAGGATGCCTTAGATATTGTCTATCACCGCAAGGTCACTGATGATATCAGCAAAGTAAGTATATGGCTTCTTAAACATGCAATTCTGCCTGACTTTAAAACTTTCTCAATCTCTGTTTAACTCAAAAACATCCATTTATAGGGCCTTGTCTTGAAAGGGGTCCATTGTCCCCATCCCAACTACTCACCCACCCAGCTACAGGCAAAGTCAGTTGTCATTAGAGATCATTACATCAAATTGGGGTTTGGGGAGCTTCCATTAGATTTAGACTACTGCATTGGAGCCTAGATAGGATGTTAAAAAGCAGTGACATCACCTTGCCAACCAGGTCCATATTGTCAAAGCTATGGTTTTCCCAGTAGTAAGTATGGCTGGGAGAGTTGGACTGTAAGGAAGACTGAGCACTAAATAATTGATGTTCTGAAATTGTGGTCCTGGAGAAGACTCTTGAGGGTCCCTTGAGATCAATGAGACAATCAAATCAGTCAATCCTAAAGAAAACCAACCTTGCCTGTCCTTTGGAAGGACAGATACTGAAACTGAAGCTCAAATACTTTGGCACCAAATGAGAAGAGAGTACTCCTTGGAAAAGGAGTTGGGAAAGATTGAAGGCAAAAGGAGAAAGGGATGGCAGAGGATGAGATTTGAGATGGCTAGATCGTGTTACTGATGCAATGAACATGAATTTGGGCAAACTCTGGGAGACAATGGAGGATAGGGGAGCCTGGCATGCTATGGTCCATGGGGTCATGAAGAGTCAGGTATGACTTAGTAACTGAGTAACAACAACTGTACTGGATGTTTCTTAGCACTGTGTATCCTTGTCTTAATGTTGTGATGGCACTGCAGACATTATCCCCAGAATGGTTGAAGTATGGATTTGGTATTACCCAATGCTTCATTTATCCCCCCACCTTCCCCCAACCTTCTAGTTCAGTTTTGCGGGCAGAAAGGAATTTCAAGCAGTAGAAGTGACTTGTGCCACCTCCTGGTATCTCCATTCAATGCATATTTTTCTTAGTCTGGGTTGCCTACATAAAGCAGCTCAGTTTTGTGGATATGTTCTCCTAATAAACTGTTGCAATTTGAAATCAATTTATTAGGGAGCATGTTACATTGCATTTAGGGGGGCTTTCTTGTGAAAAAAATATATAAATTCTGATAGTGCATTTTGTGTTCTTTGTTAATTTAATGTTGTTTATTCATTGTTTGCGAATTCTTTTTTTTTAGGTGAAATATAAAGAAAAGTACATGAGTGAATTAGGATTTTGGAGATCTATCCCAGACCGGCCAGAACATTACCACCATCGTGCAGTCACCGATGCAGTTAGTACTGTGAGTATTGTTTTATGTTGACCACTTGCATCTTGCACATAAATAAGCCTTACAGAGCAATAGGCTTGAGAAAGGGTGGTTAATTTATGATGCAATTCAAAAGTGGATGGTTTTTTATTTTTGCTCATGCACTGGAGAGCTTAGCAGTCCTAATACCACCTGCAAAGTGAACTCAAGATTTATAGGGTTACCAGTGGACTTTTGACTGAATTTTGTTTATGATCTCAGAATTTAAAATCTGTCAAAACTTCTAAGCTCCATGATGAAGTGTATCTAAAAGCAAGGAATATTTTTTATTAATAGTTAATATGATAGATGGAATTGAATGGAGAAGAACAGACTCAGGCTCTGCTCTGCCAGAACTGAGTGGATGTAGATATTTAAAGGACTTTCCATTGGACGTTATCTTAGATTTACACCTCTCGGTCAAAGAGTTGCCAAGAGGACTTTTGCATAGATTCAGCTTATGTGCCAAATGAAAAATATACCCCTTCTACCTGGAATCTGCCAAACAGAGACTGGTTGATTAAACTGAGGGTTTCTTGTGACTTCTGACATTATTTCATGTAGTGAAGTTTTCTCTTCCTACTTCGTTTTTGCAGGTTAAATATAAGGAAGATTTAACATGGCTCAAAGGCATTGGATGCTACGCATGGGATACCCCTGATCTTGTCCTCGCAGGAAAAAATAAGGCTCTGTATAGTCCAGTATGTGCATTATTTGTTCCTGTTCAAAGTTGTGAGAGGTTGTTTCTTTGTGAAGATCTGATTTAGTTTGATAGTGAGTGGCAGGATTGTGCATACACAAAGGGAAAGACCTTAGATACATTATTTAGAAATCAATTTAATAATTTTCTTTCTAGTAAACCTGCACAGGTTTGCCTAACAGATTTTTTAGGAACATAAAAACTTACCAGTTTCTACAATACTATGTCATATTCAGATTCTGCTGATCATGTGATTGAATCAGTGGGATAAATAAATCAAGATTCATGTCATGCAGGTAATCCTTGGGTTACAACCACAATTGGGTTTAGAATTTCTGTTGCTAAACAAGATAAGTGACTTGCACCCAATTCTACAACCATTGGAATTGTTAAGTGATTCTAGCCTCCCCCATTTACTTTGTTTGTGTGAAGCCAGCTGAGAAAGCGCAAATGGCTATCACATGTGCTTGGATGCTACAACTGTTGTAAATACAAGCTGGTTGCCAAGAACCGAAATTTTGATCATGAGACCATGGAAATGCTGCAACAGTCATAGGTGCAAGGACTGGTTGCAAGTCATTTTTTTCATTGCCGTTGTAACTTTGGATGGTCGCTTAGTGAATGGTTGTAAGTCAAGTATATATAGTATAATAGTGAAAATGTTGGACTGTGACTTGGGAGACCCATGTCCAAATCCATCCTCAATCATAGAGGCCCATTTGGTGACTTTGGTTTAGACACAATCAGCCCAACTTATCTCACAAGATTTTTGGGAGAAAACTGGAGGAAAGACAGGAAAGTCTTTGAATTTCTGTAAGGAAGGATGGGATATCAATCTAATAAAGAAATAATGGTTTTCTGTGAGCTACCCAAATCATGGTAGAATCAGGGAATCTATAAATCTGATAAATAAGTAAATAAAAGTATATCACAGTTCTGTTTTGGGATGCAGCAGACTAACAAGTCTTCCAAGCTGGAAACATTCAAGGACTCATTTACTGATATCTTATTTTCATTAGTAATTGTGAAAAGACTGCAGTGTTTCACATATTTATATTTGATCAGTGTTTGATACTGACTTTTGATTCTTTTAATTGTATCCTTATAACAGTTATATATTTGTTTTCAATAGTATAAGTACAAGGAAATATTTGAAAAGACAAAATCCAAGTTCAAGTATGTTGCTGACACTCCAATTAACAGACATTTTAAATATGCTACTCGGTTGATGGATGCGGTAAGTAGATTAAAAGATTCTTGTAATATAGTAATTGCCCACAACAATTCCACTAAATCTTCCTCAGCATATTAAATTGCTTTGTGCTCTCAATATGCTTGACTAGGTCAGGAAAGATGGGGGAAGATTAGTTGGCTGAGAAACTTAAACAAACAAACAAATCTGAATGAATTAACTAATCCATAAATTAACTAAGGGTCGTGGTGGCACACTGGTTAGAATGCAGTATTGCTAGCAATTCAGTCCTGACCAGATCGAGGTTGACTCAGCCTTCCATCCTTTTGGGGTGAGTAAAATTAGGCCCCAGATCATTGGGGGCAATATGCTGACTCAATAAACCACTTAGAAAGAGTTGTAAAGCACTTTGAAGTGGTATATAAGTCTAAGTGCTATTGCTATAATTCTCAAAAGGTTAAATATAACCCCAAACAGACCTACTCATGCCCAAAATAAATTCCAATCTCCAGTTAGACTTTCATCTCATAGAGATACATAAGTTCAGAGAATTAATACATTTTACCTACCCAATTCTTCAAGGTAGTTGGAGAAAAGGATAGCTAAACAAGCAAGTATCTTCATTTCAGACCTTGCTCCCAATATTTAGCAGCACAGACTGCACATCTTAAACACTGATTGACAGCAATGCCCAAACCATACAAACAGCTAGTTTCCTGGACAAAGGGAAGATACCACAAAACCTTCTTAAAGGTACTTTCCTGATGTAAAGGCTACTGAGATAGTGGAGAATGTATGTAAGGGCAATGAATTTCCAAAATGGTGATTTTGGGGGGGTGGGGGTCCAGTTAGGATAGGGTAAGTGTGTACTGCTAGAACCACCCATAAAGAGATCTGACATAAAGAAAAGTTGACTAAAGATTTTGTGAAAGGGACTAGTGTTCTAAAAACATTTAGGGATACATGTCAATATCTAGAGAGCTTAGGTGGAATAATATCTTCAAGATTCCTTGATTATGTTTTTGGAACTGCAGGCATCACACGTATAGAAGTAAGGTTAAGAAGGTGTGTGAAAAACTCAAAATGAATTTTCTTTAAAGAAATCCTGGGCATACAAGATTTGGTATGAAAAGAGCTTGAGATTTCTTTGTGATAGTGCCCTATTTCATTTTTAGAAAAATATAAGTAAATCCAATCATAGAAAACTAACTAGTTTATATTAAGATGCAACTTAAAGAGAATTGGATGTGTGGAAGGAAAGAAGAGAGTTAAGAAATTTGGGAATAGTAGTAGGCTCTCCCTAAGAAGTCAGCTTTGAAGATGTGAATATCTATCTACAAGCTAGAATGTTCCCAAGTCTATATAAAATAATGTTTGAATCAATCAGAAAAATATTAAGCATATAAAGAATAGAAAATAATTTTATAAACTCCAAAAATAATGCATGTTTAACACAAAAAATGAGAGTTTCTCATGTTCCCAAGATACATCTGTGTCTTAGGGCCACTTTATTTCTGCTGAATGCATAAATCTTCTTCTATTTCATATAAATCAAGTTAATGTTCCTACATTTGCAGCTGTGAAGTAAGTATATTTCAAGTCAATCTCATTCAGGTCAGCGAAATTAATTGGTGCTGTAACTCTGCCCTTAGTTAAATATGTTCTATATTTTGCTTTGTGTCTTTAATGGGTTAAGTCCAGACTATTATTTGAACCTATATGACAAGCATTTATATATTTAGAAAGACATATAATGCATATATATATATATATATATATATATATATATATATATATATACATACACACATACATATATATATATTACATTAGTCATAATGCAGTTGAACTTAGTATTTTGATTAACTTGAAGACATGCTACTTAATCTGAAGTTTTAATTCTGTATCTTTAACACTGACAACCTATTCTTACTGGACCTGGAAATAAGCTATTATTCAGGCTGCTTTCTAAGTAGATCAGCCTAGGACTGTTCTGTTTAAATGTACAAGATTATGTTGTGTTTTAAATGTATATGTATAACTATTTTCAGGAAGGAGTGGGGGATAAGAGTATTTTCTGTTTTCTGAATGGGTGAACGGATTTAATGAGTAATTTAAAAATGTTTTGTATAGTTGACACATTGCTGTTAAAATTTATGCCTCTCCATGTATTACTTCCCGATGCTGCTTTGAGCAGAAGTTGTATAAATCTGACTATGAGAAGAAGAAGGATAAGTATTCCTTGGTGGTGGATGACCCTAAAACCTTGCTGGCCAAATGGGGAGGAGAGTTAAGCAGTCAGGTACTGTTGGCCAAAGTTGGTCAAGACATCCAAAATGTGGCTGGTGTCATTTGTGGATGTCCATTTTTACATGTCTGAAGTGTCTCTAGTCTGCGATGTAATAGGTGTGATCTGGGATAGTCGAAATGTTGTGTCTTTCATGTACTGAAAGACTAACTGTACTTTGCCACCCAAAATTGCTTAGTAGCATTTTGAGTGAGCCTGTCCATACTCTGTGTTCTCATAAACTATGCCCCAATGGATGAGGAAGACTTTTCTACTACATTTCAACTGAAAAAGAAATAGGTCTGGTTTAGTCCTATATTCTTCTTATTAAAAGGGTGCGGTGATACCTCTTCTCGTGTTCAGTTATTCAGTTATGACCTTATTCATGATGCTGCCTATAGCAAATGCCATTCATTGGTGCAATTTTTGAGAACACAGGAGTATTTCAAAGGCCTAAATCTCACTAACTGGGATCTAGAGCTCTTTTTGTTGTCTTCACGAGTCTTCTTCTTTTTTTGTGCTTCGTTGCTGTTTGCATGAACAGAATAAATATAAGTCTAGTGCCAAGTTGTTCCTACAACGGGGATGTAATGAAATTCTGCGACCAGATATGCTGACAGCATTGTACAACACGTATCAGTGGAGTCAGGTAATGTTTTGTAGTAGAAGTAGTAGTAGTTGATGTAGTGGTAGCAGTAGTAGCAGTAGCAGCAGTTATAGTGGATTCATAGTGTTGATGTGACCATAGTGAATGTTGAAGGATTAAAAAAAATCCTTCATATTAATTAAATGTGAAGTAATTAAATATATATAATAGCCCATGGTAGACATTAAACCTCGGTACAACACACACCACGGGATATGGTGAATTGACTGAAGAAGGCTTTGTCCAATAAACATAAAAACTCTTCATTAAAGGAGTGAAGTTGATCTTGAATGTTGCCATTATTTGCTACATATTACAGCAAATTCTTTACAACCAGCAAGACAATGAATGGGAGAAAACTACTATGTGTCTCTCTTTCTGCACACAGGTCAAAGCTGCACCTGTCTGTAGCATATATATATATATATATAGCAAACATAACCCACCCCCCTTAGCTATATTATATGCTATTTTAGATCATTCATTCCCTGCAAATACAAATAGATACAATTTATTTTTGTTTCCCTGCTGGCCTACCTTCATCAGGACAACTTGCATTGGGGACCAACTATGATATTTATTCTCCTTCTGGGGAGACACTAATCCCAGAAATTATTGTTCTGTATTTGGAAAGCCTTCTCGGTTTTTGTTAAATGTTGGAAAGGAAACATCTGGCCAACATAGATTCTCCACTGTGCACATGACAGTCATTGTTCACCTGTTCTAATACAAACATCACCTTCATTCTCTAAGCAGGTACAAGCTGGAATAGCTGCACTGAAGGGCTTGACAATCCAAGAATGGCATTCATGTTTAGAATTTCATAATTCAGTCCTCAAGCTTTCCATAAGCCCAATTCTAAAGTGAGATATCAGTCATTCATAATCTATTCTATCATGTGCAGCTACCTGAAGATTAAGTCTATCTGCTCACATTTAAACTCCAAAGCTTGAATTCACAAACAAATCATGTTTGGAAGTAAAGCAGCATTGATATTTGTGAATGAATATCCATCTTATCTAAATCTAGTTTACACTATGATAATCTAAATTGACTTACTTCATAATAAAAGTAATATTATGATATTATGATGCCAAACTTAATTATTTACTTGCCCTAAAATTAATAGGTCGTTTGTTTTTTACATGTAAAAGTTTTAGATTTGGAATGTTAACTAATCTGCATGAATGTGCACATTACACAATCTACCCTTTTAAGGTCCTGGTATTCTATGTATAAGTAAATAGAAGGTTCCCCAAGATTTTCAGCTACATACAATAATTTATAAAAATCTATAATAATATCTGTGTCTATTGCTCAAAGTAATATATAAATTATTATGTGTGTGTGTGTGTGTACACACATACTATATAATATCTGTACAATTAATAGTTTCAATATTTTCCCTTCTGCTATTATTAAGTATTCTTGGGATTTGCAATTAATCTGATGTTTTAAAGTAAAGATAAAAATTACATTTTTTTAAACTTAATATCCACTCCTAATTTTTGTGGGTTCAGTGATCCTGAATTCATTCATGCCCCGAGTCTGAGCGGGTTACAACAGGAAGGAAACACTATAAAATGAATAAATCAATATTTCACAAATTCTTAAATTTACGTTCTAAAAGATGCAACTTACCTACTCTGGTTATTCATTTTAAGAGATCCTTCCAAGCACAGCCCATGTTTTCCTCTGCTTGGGTGAAATCCTGCTAATTTAACTCCTTTTATTTATCATGTTCACATCCTGTCCCAGGAAGGATATATGGGATTATCTCATATCCATTCCCATATCAAGCTGGTGGGAGGGTTAGAGATGATGATTCATAGTAGTCACTCCAAAGTTACATGGCTGAGAGGTGACCCAAATGTGTGCTCTGCAGGTTTTTTTTTTTTTGCATCTCATTGGCTTCCTTTTAATTCAGCATAACCAAAAGCCACCTAACTGACATTTCCGTTGTGTGGGCTTCGCTCCCCACATAGACAGTTTCAGTTGACCTCTATGCAGCTGTTGATAGTGAGCAGGCTAATTCTAGCTCCCTTTTGAAAAGGTGTATTGGTGGTGTTTTTGTTGCTGCCATTCCCTGTATCACTGTTATTTGTTTTTCCTTCCACAGTACAAGTACAAAAGGCTGTATGAAAAACAGAAGGACAAATTTACAAGTGTTGTGGATACTCCAGAACATCTGAGGACTACCAAAGTCAACAAGCTAATCAGTGATGTAAGTGCTGAGATTTGAGAGAAGTGGTGTCAAGCAACTTTATTATTATTATTATTATTTTAGGAGAGATAGGGAAATAGTAGTGACTCTCTGACTGAAAATGCTCAAATTAAATAGTAAGTTTAAAGATAAATCAGTGATGGGTTTTGGGTTTTTTTTGGTGTGTTCTGGAGAAGATATGGGTCACATATCTTCAAGAAGCTCTGTGTTTCTTGAATTCTTGGCTTCCCCTCAATTTTGTTGCTATAACAAACTTCTTGGACTAAGAAATAGAGACTAGTCACTAACCTTCCTAATTAAATGGATTTGAGCTCAAACACACTTGTCAAATACACCAAATATTAAACCAAAACATCAAGTATACAATGTTCACTGACTGGTAGCAGACCCACACCTCAATGATACAAAATCCGATGCCAAAAGTTAATTAAAATGTCATGCTTTTGTTTTTGTTGTTCTATATATGTGTGTGCTCAAGAAGACTTTAAGTTGGATAATTAAGAGAGTGCCATCAGCTCCAATCATTCATGTCTGACAGCTAAGATGCAGCATAGGCTATTCAGTTAGCATGCTATCACCCACTTTCTTCATTTTGACCTATATATGTTATGTGCATGCAAATGATTGTTTCATTGGCTGATTGTTCAAATATAGGAGATCAAACAAACCAATTTTAAGATGGTTGCGACTGTAGATACAACATTTTGTATGCCTTATTCAGACAGATCTAGATGGAGGTAGTAGACATGTCACTTGTTTTTCTTGGATTGAACTGGATAGTTGCATTTTTCAAGCCAGTCACAACATTCAATAGGAGATAACTAGGGAATGAAGAGGGGTTGGATATTTTGGGTGTGATTTCTAAATGAAGTGTTTATATATGTGTGTGTGTGTGTGTGTGTGTGTGTGTACACACACTGATTACATGTGCTAACTTTATTTTTTTTATGTTAGATTCTTTATAAACTGGAATTCCAGAAAGCCAAACCAAAGGGATATACCAGCATTCATGATACTCCCATGATTCTCCACGTACGGAAGGTCATGGACAGAATAAGTGAAGTAAGTAATTTTTTACAATTATATTCTTCTAATGAAATGCCCCTCATGTGTAAGACTATTTATTGATATGCTTTGGATTTAGGTTGTGTTGTTGTAAATATACAGCCAGCCTTAAATAGTTGTCTGCAATCCAGCCTAGCATAAATGCATGAACAAAGCTTTTGGGATAGCTTTGGTTCAGTCTTGTCTTATGTCAGTAAAACATTCATCTTCTGCTTTTCCAACAGCTGAAATACAAAGAACTCTATCAACAGAACAAATCTCACTGCAATGTGGTACCAGATTCAGTTCACATTAAAGCCGCTAAGCAGGCTTACAAAGTGAACAGCAATGTAAGTTCTTTCTTTCTTTCTTTCTTTCTTTCTTTCTTTCTTTCTTTCTTCCTTCCTTCCTTCCTTCCTTCCTTCCTTCCTTCCTTCTGTCTTCCTTCCTTCCTTCCTTCCTTTCCTTCCTTTCCTCTTCTTCTTTCTTTCTCTTTCTTTCTTTCTTTCTTTCTTTCTTTCAATGTTGTCATTGGTGACTAAGGCTTCCAATGAAAACTAGGAAAGCAAGGTTTCCAATCTCCACTCTCTTGAACATTTGAAGAACCCACTTGTCATATTTTAATAAAAATCCAAAGTCAAAGTATTTATGTTCCTCAGGCTATTTTCAGAAGTACGAGGACGGGCTCACTCAACTCATCTTGTTGAGTTAAATGTTTCATAGAGAAAGGAGAGGAAGTACAGATTCCCAGGATCCAACTTTCTTGGAGAACCTTATGCAACCCAGAAGTTATAAATGAAGATACCATCATTTAACAAATAGAATCCTGGCAACTAGCTTTTGTGTCCTCCCAAAGAGAGAACTGAGCACATGGTCAGGCTGTGTATTTCTATTCCTGGCTAAAATCTAAACTGGTTTTATCTTTTTCCATCTATCTTGTAACATCATAAAAATGGCTCATTAAATCTATATGATGCTAAATTGGATGACTTTTAGACATAGATGGGTGATTTGCCCAATTACACCATGACACAGACACATCACTCTTCTATAAAGTTTACATCTGTCCCAGACTAATATTCTTATTAATCGTATCTGTTGTTTGGTTGATGGACTAACTATTCAGCAAACTACAATAACCTTTTAAATTTCTAAAAAATGTCAGTTTTGCAAGAACACTTTGATTATATGTTTATATTTCTTATTAAATAGCTGGATTACAAGAAGAAATATGAAGCAACCAAAGCTCACTGGCACTGGACTATGGATAGACCTGACTTTATCCAAGCTGCTAAGACATCCTTGCAACAGAGTGATGTAAGCAAATGAAAAAGAAAACTTACTTTTTTCCCTGATGAAATAAGGCAGTTTGTTGCTATTTAGAGTAAACTAGATACTTTTCATTTTTTGTTGTTGTTGCTATTATTCCTTCTTTCTTTGCAGTATGAATACAAGCTTGACCGAGAATACCTCAAAGGATGCAAGTTGTCTGTAACAGATGATAAAAACACGGTATTGGCATTGCAGAATGCAATCTTGGCAAGTGATGTGAGTATTTTAAAATCTTTTCTATGGAAACTTTGATCACTTTTGACCATTCTTGCTAAACAGAAACAAAACATAAATGTAATCAAATGTGTTTGCAGTGTTTACAAATAATGGTTTGTAAATAGGGTTTATCTCACATTCCAATCCAATTGGAAGAAAAATTGTTTTAAGTGCCAAAAAAGGTTCATGTCTACTAATAACAATAAAAATGGAAGCAAATACCTGCCATGATTTACGGGGATTGCTGGCATTAATTTGGGTAACCAATTCTAATTTGTACTTCCCATTTCCCTCCATTATTGTAGTGCTAAATTCTTAGTAAGTTCCAAGTAATCTCAAGATTGAATTACCTCTAGTGAGCAAGCCAGTCAGCTTCCCAACTTTAGTCTAGGACAGAGGTCCCCAAACTGTTCAGTTAAATTTATTTATTTATTTATTGTTTATTATTGGGATTTCTATGCCGCCCTATCTCCCGAAGGACACAGGGCGGCTCACAACAATAAAAACATACAGTACAAAATTTTAAAAAGTATTAAATAAATATCCCAATAAGCTAATTAAAATGAACAAACAACCACTAAACCCCCTTCCCCCATCAGTCCAGGTTGGCAAGTTGAAAGAGCCATGTCTTCAGGTCACAACGGAAGGATCGAAGATCAGGAGCCATCCGAAGCTCCCATCCAAAGGGTGGGAGCACCCACAGAGAAGGCTCTCTGCCTGGGGGTCACCAGCTGACACTGTCTGGCTGACGGCACCCTGAGGAGGCCCTGTCTGTGGGGCGAGGCGATGGGCAGTTGTTGCTGGCAGCAGATGCTCCCGCAAATACCCCGGACCTAAGCCATGCAAGGCTTTATAGGTAGACTCCCTTCATGAAGTTTCAGATTGTTCATTGACCCTCCCACTCAAGACATTTTATTGCATAGAATTAACTTAATAAATACTACTTTAGCTAACATAAATTTAATAAATAAGTAGTAGTACTACAAATAATACCTTCATGTTTAAACAAAGTAGTTGTAACCCATCACATCCTTCTCTTAAGATGTTTTAGGTCAAGAATTCTCCAAGGTTACGTTCTGATTTCAGAAACATCTTATAGTTGCCTAAGCTTCAGTATAAGATTTTGCTATCCTGGTTTTTGAATAGCCAAGAGAAGAAAACAACATACTCACTGTTAGCAATCTCATTTGTGGAATCCCGTTTAAGTTTGTTGCTTGAAAACATGTTTCCTTTCTCTCCCCCCACCCTTTCTCAGTTAAAATATAAAGAGAAGCACAACAAGGAACGGGGAAGCATCCTTCCTGTTCCAGACACTCCTCAGATCCTTCTTGCCAAGATGGTTAGCTCTCTTGTGTCTGAGGTAATTGACTTTTTCATTTGTCATTTTGCAATTATTTGGCTTCAGAATTTCTTCTTCCTAAAGATAAGTGATTTCTGAAATACTTTGTTTGTCTTTTGATAAATAGAACAAATACAAAGAGCATGTGAAGAAACATCTCCCCCATGGATCTTTCACAAAATTGCCAGAAACACGGGATACTGTTCATGTCAAAAGGTCACCAGTAACGTTAGTGAGGTAGGCTACTTCTGCGTCATTTTATTCACCTTGTAGATGGTCATTTGCCTTTGCTGTGTTTGTGAGTGAAACTATAATTTCCCTGCTGTAAATTATAATTTAGTGTTTTCTGAAGGATATGCTTTATCATCGGTTCTTTCAACTGTTCAGGTATTCAGAATCTACAAAGGCTTCACATGCTGTGGGATGTGTACTTGCAATTGTTGAAAAATCTGGAAAGTGTTCCTCTCATTTGAACTTCCATGATTTAAAAACTTGATTATGAACACAACAAAAGAATTTTAAGTGCCTTGAACATTTAGAAAGAAGACAGAAATGAGGGTGAGAAAAAGTCAAATCACAGTATGAGTAGGAATTAAGAACAGATGTGGTATTGCTTGTATAATTGATGGTACTGACTTTATTATTATCTATCAATTCAGTAATATGGCTGCTCATTGAATCCAATCAATAATGCAAAGAATTTGAGAATATAAAGGAAAATTACAGCAGAACTAAAGAATAAAACTTATTACCTTACAAACACACACTCACACATCCCTCTTTCCAGATAGCAGTGTTTTAAACCTGTCTTTCCTATTTTAAACATCAACAGATTTTCAGTGGAGAATAATAAGTATAACTTTCTATTCCAAACAGACAAATTATAAAAAGAAATTTCAAAAACAAAAAGGCAAATCAGATTATTCCATCATGGTGGAACCTCCCGATGTGAAGCACGCCATGGATGTGGCAAAGAAACAGAGTATTGTAAGTTATTTCTGCACTTTCTTCCTTAACAAATCATATGCAATCTGTCATTGGATGCAGATCAGGGAACCATTTCAATGTATTGCTAGTATTTGGAATTAAGATATCACGATTTAACCAGGATATATAAAGGAGTGTGAAACTAACAGTCTCCAATAAAGGAGTTATCAGAGTTGAAATGAAAGGTCCCTGGTGATCTCTGAGCTTGGTTGTTGTTGTTTTTGCAGACATCTCATTAGCCAAGCTAGGTAATCAATGCTAGTTTGGGTAATGAAACATCTGCAAGAAAACAACCAAGCTCAGAGGACCTTCATTATCAGTCTCCTTTGCAAACAAACTTACTTTACCTGGTTGCTGTTGCAATGGTAAAATGAAAGGAGCTCTAAGGAGCAACACAGAAAGTATGTATAGTGTCAGTAATAGTAATTATGCTCATTGCTAGAAAAATGACTGGTTATTTATTTATTTATTTGCATTTCTGAGCTGCCCATCTTCCTTGAAGAGGGAGCAGTATACTTACCGCTCCTCCTCAAAGTGCGTTCAGTTTTGGAGGTTAAAGGTTACCTTGGTTTCGTTATTTGATAAGGTTCTGCTGGATATCGCAATAATTTGATTTCTCACTTCCTGGAAAGATTTTTTTTAAATTCCAGAGTGCTTAATGCCCCATAGAATTAATTTGGGCAGAAAAGATTTGGGCACGAATGGCATGGCTTTTGAAATATATATACTGCCCTAACAGTTCTAGGTATATTTCCATCATGACAGACGTAAAGAAACAAAAAAACTTGTTTCAATTTACTTTGAGTTTCTTTTTAATTCCAGTTTAAAGCATGAATGAGTGAAATTATATTCTGCAGATGAAAAGCCTATCTTATGTTTCAAAAGTTAGTTCTACCTCTGGCTTTATCCTCTCCCAGAAGCCTTCCTAAACACCAGCCATTGCATCATCCTGGACCAGAGCGGAATTTCCCAGTATTCTACTGTTGGCTCTGCTTTCTAAAACATTCTGGGAGGTTGTGCTGAGCAGAGTCAGAGGGGAGGCCTTAACTGCTCATCCAATCAAAAGCAAATTATTAATTTATTTATTTATTAAATTTATATTGCCACCTATTCGCCCATGGCTACTGAATACATAGTTTTCAGATGTGAGAGAAAGGACTGCAATTGTGAAGGCTGCTGAGATAATGTGTGTATGGAAGTGGCAAGAAAATTGCCTCTCTCCAATGCCTTTTCCTATGGTGTTACTCTTCCTTCTTCATCAGAAGCAAATGGCTGTGAGGAACCCCCCCCTCCGAGCAGATGTAATCATGCCTCACAAGAGCTCCACCCTTATTGATCTGGGTTGGGCGTAAGGGTCTCCATGCGCATGATAGCTTCCATAGATAACTTCATTTGCATCGCCCCTCTCCATTTCCCCATTCTCCATTTTGCTAAGTATTCATATATATATATATATATAGTGATTTTATCCTGCCCAGAGCAAACCAAATGGCAAAATATTAGCTGATTTTCATCCTTCTGTCGTCTTTCCTTTTTCCAGTTAAAAAATAGTTTAAAAGTATTTTCTTTTCTAGTTAAAAATATTGTGTTTATCATTGACCTGCCTCTTCTTTTCCCTTACTGTAGATCGAATATAAAAAAGATGCCAAATCACAGCTCCATTATACCACTGTGGCAGATCGACCCGATATTATGAAGGCCACACAAGTCTCCCATTTAGTCAGTGATGTGAGTGCAAATCAATGTAACTGCTTTGAAACTTGTTGCTTATATAATACACATATAAGTAATATTGCTTTCATTTTTGTATGTAGAGGACAACATTGATTGGTTTTTTTCAAATGTCTGGCTTGATCTTAGATTGAATATAAAGGCAAAGGTCGCAAAGATGCTGGAGTAGGAGTCACCATGCTTGGACGTCCAGATATTGAACTCGCCAAAGAAGTGTCCAAACTAACCAGCCAGGTACAAACAATCAAAGCAAATAATTTATAACAATAGGAGCATGTGACACAGGATTTCCACAATCTCTTGAATGTAATGTTGACACCTAAAGTAAACAGTAGAGCTGATTCTGGGTTAAAGAATCCTGTCACTGTGTACAGCATGTGAATTCAGCTTTTCATACATAAAAAGATTAGTTCTGTGTTGTAGACATCCTGGGCTTGCATGGGCTGCCTTTAATCTTTAATTAATCCTGGGCTTAGTCTGGGCTTCCAAAGAGTTAACACTGAATATACAGAAGAAATCTTGATCCTAATTTCAGAAGGCTTGACTAGCTCAGTGACGATTTTACCTTTAAAGTGAATTATTTAAAATGAATTGTTCCTGTTCAGATGAATATGTACTGAATGGTAAAGAATAAAGCTACTTCAGCATTCATTTTGGGTAGACATCCAATTTTAAATTTGCAGTGCAATTTAAATGTTTAGAAATGTTGCAGGAAAATTTTATTAGAGGTTTAAAAACTAGGTTTGCTGTATTAAAATTTCTAAAGGAAAACATTGAACAAAGGGCAAGTTCAACTTCAAATTTGTCCATAAACTAATTGGAAGAAAAGGACATCCTGTAGAAGTATGAAGCTTTTTTATTGATAAAATATTATTCCCTTTTACAAAACTCTCATCTATGGTTTTCATATGACTGTTGCTCCAGAAAGTACCATAGTCACTCCTGGATTTGAGATAACTCTGTAGAAATAAAAAAAATACAAACACAAACAAAGCATAATGGCAATTTCCCTTATTATCAAATATGTGTATGTAAATACATACACAAAATATACACATACATATGTTTGTATGTACATTTACATGTCTGATGGAAGCTATAATCCAATATAGCGTCTAGAGTTACAACCTAAGTTGAATACAAGTAAATACTTATTTATAAAATAGATTTTGATAGGCTTAAGGATGTCTGGACTTCAACCAGAATTCCTCAATCAGCATGCTGGTTGAGTTGAAGTCCAGATATCTTAAAGCCATCAAGCTTGAAGAACACTAGTTTAGATATTAGAAAAGAGTTAAATTCACCAAGAAGCAGCTCCTTCATTCATTGTCAACTGTATTTTCTGTTTTCAGTAAATACATGACCCACAAACATACTGTACAACCCATTTAGAGGTAATTATTACACTCCTCAACTTTCCATTAAGTAAATTTGGTATGCCATATATTGACCAGTACAGGATTTTAATGCAATAGTTACCAGCTCTACATTTTTGGGGGGCAATAAATATTTTAATGCATTTGTCTTATTTCCATTCACCATGTATTTGGGATTTCTGACAATATATTTTCTTGGAAACTTACATAGTTATACTCAAAGATTTTCTAGCATAATACTTGGATATTTCTACTTTGCTGAAACTGCTTTACTGCTTGTATACATGATTTATTTTCAATAATTTGGATACCTTATATTTTAGTGTTGTTACTAATTAACATCAACCTGTTTGTCCTCCATCAAACTTTGAACAAATGGTGAACTTCCAAATCATGCTGCTTCTATGAGACATCTCCATCAAGAGAAAGAATGGATGATGCCTGCATTTCTGTCTTAGCTCTTTGCTTTGTGTCATTGGAGGTGGGCTAACCTAATCTTGCTATCTTGCTATGCTTTGTAGGTCAAATACATTAAAGGATACTTGAGGGGCCATGGGGCAGCATCGTATGATACACCCATGATGAGGCATTTTAAAAAAGCTAATACCCTAAGTAGTCATGTAAGCAGGATTTAAAGTGCCTGTACTTTTCAGCTTTTTCCATTTTATGAATTTTGCAAAATGTTCTTGGCACATAAAATTGAGCCTGTATTGCCAATGGGATGCTCTTTATTTTTTTTAAATCAAAATCTCATGAAGTTTAATTTTTTTAAAAAAAAATCTCCCTTTTCTTTCTTATGTAAAATTGCTCCTGAGAGTTCAGTGTTGAAATGGAGATTAAATATTTGTTCAAATCTAATAATTTTAAAAGGTACAGTTAAGTGCATTTAAAATGCAAGCCTGGTCTAATGAATGTTGTTGCACTTTAACTAAAAGATACACAGTAAAAGACACTAAAAAATGGTCATTCATTCACTATGGAGGCCGAACTGAGACAATGAGCAAACATTCCCAATAGTGATCTCACCTTATTGTTTTCAACCAGGCTATACAAAACATGGAGTTTTGAAGAAAGGCTTCTGGAAAATTAAGCCAAAACTAGACCTTGACTAAGTTCTTATTGCTGCTACTTGATGTCAAGTATTTCCTGTTTATTTTCCCAGTCCCTCTTAAGAAAGACTCTCTTACTATCTGCCTTCTCCAAATTGACTCCTTCTATTGAGGTGGCTTCCAAGTACTGTCAGCCCCAGCCAGCATGGCCAGTGGTGAAGGATGATGGGAATTGTAGGCCTAAACCTTAGGAAGGACATAAATTGAAGAGGACTTTTGGACATAAGGAAAAAAAGGGAGATGTTTCCTTTCTTGTTTTTCTTTCTTTATGTTGCATGCAGTTACAGACATTCTTCTGTGCTTGTGACAAAAATCAGTTCTTTGTACAGAACGGTGATAAGCCATCTTATCTTTGTAATAATAAACCACTTATTAAGCTGTTCTATTTAATCTTTTATTGAAGAAAAAGCAACTGCTGACTCTTGGAAAGTTAAAGGGACTAATAATCTTTTCTTGAAAAAAAAATCCAATACTCTTGTCAGATTTATAGATGTTCATATGATACATCATTTGTTTGTGTGGATGTTTCTATACTTCTGACTGTGCAGAAGTTCAACATATAATCTTTCAACGGATTATTTGTCATCTATACTGTCTATCATGTCACCAATTCCATCACTGTTATGGTTAATCTGCATGTCATTTCTTATGTTGTTGTTATTGTTGTTTGTCTGTATCCTGTATTGTCCTTTTGCGAATAGAAAACATAGAATTGGAAATACTTAGCCAAAGTCCACATACATAACATTGGATGTAGTTAAAAGCTTTCCCTAGTCATGTGTCAGATCTGTCATTGTGAAAATGTCATTGTTCCTCTCAAATGCATCAGTTCATATGTGATTCTGTATATGTTTCTCAAGGAAATCTAACCAGAAGGATATTAACTGAATGTCACCAGCATTTTTATCAGTCTAGTTTAAAAATGAAATTATCCAGCATGATGGATACAGAATTGCGTGGATAAGAACATACCCACATTTTAGAAATCAAAAATCATGGAATGTGAATTGAAAGTGGATTATGGCATCTTTGATTTTTCTGATGATGGACTGCATTTACTTCTTTATAGTGATGTGTGTTGCTTCCTAGCATGATCAATTCCTTTCATCAGTTATGTCAATCAGCTCTTGCAGACAGAGTTATGCCCATCTTTTAAGAGTTTTGTCCATTTACTTTATGTTTAAACTCTATAGTCTAAATAAACTGAAAATGTCCTTAGTTTTGGCCAATTAATGCCATTATTTTTATAATTTGTGACTTTTTGTCTACTAAACAGCTAATATATTTCCTCTCTTTTATGACTTTGTTTAATAATAATAATAATAATAATAATAATAATAATAATAATACTAAAACATTTAGGAATTAAGAACCTTGTTTATCTAGAAAGTTTTATTATTTAAAACTTATTTAAATTATATTAGTTAATGTAAGTATAATATTATGTAATATAAATACAATATTCAAGTTCCACTAAAAAAATCTGAGTTGAATATAATTATATTGGGATGAAAGCAAGCTGGCTGAATAATTTACATGATTAGAAGCAGACTATTCATGAGTGGGTTCAGATAAGTTTTTTAAAATTTAATAAGAAAAAGCATCTCAGCAGAACTTTTATTTTCAGCTGCTTTTTAAAAGCTCTTTAAAAGGCTACCACTTCTCTTAAAAACAATAATTTGAGCATCAAATTAAGGTGCAAACTTTCTTGGTGGGATAGTAGGGTAGATGGTAAATAATGAGAAATCTTAGTAAAGTAATTATCTTATTTTATTGATAATTATTTACCGTAATCTGATGTAAAATGCTTTGATATTTTCAAAGTAAAAGCAAGACATAAATGCATTAAAAGTCTAGCTTTACCAATAGAAGAGAATATTTGGTGCTGTCTGAGCTTGGTTGTTTGCTTGCAGATGTTTCATTACCCAACTAGGTAACACCTTCAATATTAGAAGGGAAATTATAATGAATATAAACAGAGAGCCAACCCCACTCCTTTTTAGCCCTGAAGATGCACAGAGAGCCCCATGGATTCTACAGGTTTGGCTTTTACATAAATAGAACAGAATAGAATTCTTTATTGGCCAAGTGTGATTGGACACACAAGGAATTTGTCTTGGTGCAAATGCTCTCAGTGTACATTAAAAAAAAAGATACATTCGTCAAGAGTCAAGAATCATCAGATACAACACTTAATAATAGTCACAGGGTACAATAAGCAATCAAATCATACTAGGAAACAGTCAATATACATCGTAAGGATACAAGCGACGAAGTTACAGCCATAAAGTCACAAGTGGGAGGGGATTCTATTCTATTCTATATATGGAATACTGCGCCACTCAACTGGAGGCAGGGAAAAGCCCTTGTTATAAGAACACAAAGGAAGTTGTGCCGCATCTCACTTTCTCAAGCATCTTGTCCATTTTTTTTTTGCAATGGATAAATTTGATATCTTTTGATTTGTGGAGCTGAAATAAACCACTGAATGAAAGAAGAAATGTCGCCCTGTGAAATGTAGCATGTATCAATCTTACTACTGAAAAATCTTGATCTTTCCAATGGTCTCTTTTGTTTCGAAGTAGTTCCTATGTGATGCATCCTTTGATCTGCTTGCTTGCAATCAAATTTCTTTTGATCACCTGATTGTGGCTAGGTGCTTTCTCTTCTCCCTTCCTGGCGCTAGAAATGCTGAAGTTCAGGACCCTTTTTAAAATACATATGTGTGTGTGTTTTCTCAAACTCAGATCAAGTACAAAGAAAGGTTTGATAAAGAAAAAGGAAAGAAGCCTCAATATGATCTGAAGGAGAGCAAGATCTACAAGACCTTGAAAGATGCTCACCACATTGCAAGTGAGGTAAGTCTGGTTCATTAGCTTTTCTTTGTATGGTGAGGAACCCAGTCCCCAGATCTAGATTCCTTTGAGAGAGGTTTGCTAGAACCTTGCAGTATTTGCAGAGAAAATACAAGAGAGAAACAGATCAAACGCAGGTGAAAACAAACAGTTTAAAAACTCCAACAATACAGATAGTCCTTGATTTACAAACATTCATTTAGTGACTGTTCAAAGTTACAGTGGCACTGAAAAAAAGTGACTTATGACCCTTTTCACATGACCACGGCTGTCTCCCTGTGGTCACATGTCAAAAATTTGGATGCTTGGCAACTGGCATGTATTTATGATGCCTGCAATGTCCCGAAGGACATGTAAATCACCTTTTGCGGCTTTCTGACAAGCAAAGTCAATGGGAAAGCCAAATCCATTTTCCTAACTTAACTGCAGTGATTCACTTAACGATTGTGGCAGGAAAGGTTGTAAAATGGGGCAAACTTAACAACTGTCTTGCCTTAGCAACTAAAATGTTGGGTTTCATTGTGGTCATAAGTTGAGGAGTACAGGTAGTCTTTGACTTATGACCTTCAGTTGAAATGAAGAAACTTCTTAGATGAGAAGCGAAACTTCTTCAAGAAAAAGAGAAGAAAATCCAGTTGATTTTTTAAAAGCACCTTTGAAACCGCTATGGTTTCAATGACTGAAAGTCTCCATAGAGACTATCACAGCTTGTGTTGGCTCATTGCATGCCAGCACAAACTGTAATACGGCCACTGAAACGTATTCCATTTATAAGTCTGCTTTACATCCTCCTGTGACAAGGTTGATGATATTTTCCTTTGTTTTACCAACAGATTAAATATAAGGCCGATCTGAAGAAACTTCACAAGCCGGTGACTGATATGTCTGAATCTCTTGCGATGAATCATGTTTTGAACACCAGCCACCTAGCCAGCAGTGTAAGCCTGTTAGCTAAACCGAGTTACATTCTGTTTAACCTTTCCATGCCTTTCTAAGATAATATCAGCTAACAACCTCTGCAAAATCTTTCTCCTTCTTGACTGTTCCCAGAAAATCACCTGGTAGTGATCTCTTATCTCCTGCCTGATGACTATCCCCCAGGTTGACTAGCAACATTAATATCTCAAGTCTTCAGAACTTTTTCTTTTTCTTTTAAAACAGAACCACTAATAATGTTAAACATCTAAATCAATTTTAATAGTTTTTTTTACTTTGTAACTCATATTTTTACTAACAGATACTATTTTATTAACTTTTTATATATTTTTTAACTCACAACTACTATTTTGAAACGATAATTCTTTAACTTTTAAAACCTCTTTCAGACTTAATCTGCTTTTGTCTGAACGTTGATCTTCTTGCTATAATAAATTCTGCTTGTGGACTTGGTGGATGCATCTAGTCAGCCATTTCGTGGCACAAAATGCTGAACTAAATTACCCTGAGTTATATTAGCTAATCTCGTTTTATATTCTTAAGCGAAAACCAAGGGGCATTGTTCCATTTTAACAGCATCGCTTATTCACCGCATCACATTTCTTTGATTCTTTTCTTCTTCTTTTTGTTCCTGTTTTGTAATTTGGTCCCTTTTTGCCTCATATTTTTCTTACTTCTCTTGTTATATATTTCTTTTACATTTCATTTCTGATGTCTCATTTGACTACTGATACGTTTTTTGTAAGGTGATCTAGAAAAGCTGCTCTGGTTAGGACATTTTTTAACTATTGAGGCGGTTTTTGACACCTTCCCTTTAGTACCAGTACAAGAAGCAGTACGAGAGGAATAAAGGTCACTACCACGTGATTCCAGATAACCTCGAACAGCTCCATCTAAAGGAGGCCTCAGAACTTCAGAGCATAGTAAGTCAGTTAAGTGTTTCACACGATCTAGGTTTATAAGACAACTGCCGCATGCCACTGTATCTGTATTCTCATCCAAAACATGTCAGAGTTCTATAGACTTTTGGTATATTAAGTATGCAGGGGTAGATTTGATACATTTGGCTCATCAGTGGGAATTGGAAACTATCCTGGAAACCTTATCTGTCTTCCCTGGAATTTCCCCCTCATCATAAGCCATAGGTATCATTCAAGTTTTCTTCTGGGCAATACGATGCTTCTGTATTTCTTAATAAGCCAGAAACGTAAATAATATATGTGCATACAGCCAGTTATTTTTGGATTTTAATATGGGATACCAAAGTGCTAGTAGCCATCACTTACTATAGATGCTGCAATGAGATGAGCATTGCCTAAATTTAACAAACAAACAAACAAACAAACAAACAAACAAACATATACATGCATACGCATACATACATACATACATACATACATACATACATACATAAAATAAAATAAAATAAACACTTCCAGCAGGCTCCATGTCCACCTGATTCTATTACATTTTAAAGGCGTCATATTGTCTTAAACATCAGATTTATTTCCAAAATACTTCTGGATCCCTTACACACCCAAAATGTAAGCTTGGAAAATACAAAGAGTGAAAGGCTGTAGAACAGTACTTTGTTTGAAAATGTGATTACTTGCCTAAGAGAATGCTAAAAGTAAGCTGTGTGATAGACAACATCATGAGGACAGCTATAGGAGCTGTTTTGTAACTGTCTGTGTTTCCCATGAGGACTACTTTGTAAGAATAACCATGAAGTGATCTCAAAATTTTAAATGTATCCATTAGGTCACTAAAGTTGAAGATATCTATTATGCTATGGCATCTGGTGGCTTTAGTAGCTTAGAAATACTGAGCAGGTGAAGGAAGATTGGATTGAATCACATATCTTCAAAACCAATGTCCCATATTCAGTAATTAAACTGAAAGGATGTCAAATAATTAACAAGGCAACAAAACATAATAAACAATAAAGTATTTATTCCTATAGGAAGAAACATGAAGGTTTTGGAATGTTCTTCACAGATCTCAAAGCTGAACATTACTGAACATTACTGAAAGTCTGTGGAAAGATTTTAAACATGCAGTGCATGAGACAGACCTAAGAATGTTTTTGAGCTATAATACTTATTGCAAAGAAAAGTAGTGAAAAGCAAAAATAGATGTTTTCAGTTAGTGGCAAGAAACATTTGAAAAGCTGTTTATTTGCCAAAGAAAGCTTTACAAATTGCTGACTGAAAGATTATGCAAACTGTTTCACCTGGTATAGTTGTTACTTCCATTTTTTTGAATCTATAAACTAGACATAAAAGACACAGATCCATTCAATTTGGATGTCACTTGAACAATGAAGTCTTATTCGGTAACCAATTCATTGAAACAGTTTCATTGAAATACTGTTTAATCAGTAGTGCCTAAATATTTTTGTGCAATTCTGTTGGTTGTGGCTGTTGCTTTAGTTCCCTGGTTAGAGTCACCTTGACTGATGTGAGTAATACATTTATCAATAAAAAATAAATCTATTTTGACATAGCATGTTATATGACCATAGCAATTGTGTTTTGTTCATCTGGGATTAGGTTGAGTGAATGATGTGTCATTCTGTATACGTCTTTTTAATCTGCTACTGTGGGATAACACATGCCACCCTCTTGACAGGTGAAATACAAGGAAAAATATGAAAAGGAAAGAGGAAAACCCATGCTGGACTTTGAAACACCTACATATATCACTGCTAAGGAAGCCCAACAAATGCAAAGTGAGGTAGGAGGTTACTCATCAGATATTAGAAAACAGCGAGACACTGAATTGCGGTTGTATTGTTTCTAGTCAGTTTAAATCATAAATGTATTCTGAAGGTATTTTTGTAACAGAATGATCATATCTTTTTGTTCACTGATTAAATGACCATCACAGCTTATTTTATAGGTACCAAATAAAAGCCCAGCCCCTCTGCCAATTCCCCATCCTCAATCTACGTCTATACAATTTTGTTCCCATAGTTTTGTTTTGAGAATTGCTTGCTCTCTTGCTGGGCTTCTAGACTGTATATTCTTGCCTCTATTCAATTTTATCCCTTTCATACACTTTCATAGGCACTTCAAAATATGGTTGAATTATTGGAATATGTTCATTCCAATATCAAATTTATGCAAGGTGAAACTTAAGTGTCTTGTTTGATTCTGTCAATTTTTTTTTCATTCAAATGAAATACAATATCCAAATGCATGATCTATGGAGTTGCCCACTTTTTTTTAACTTCCTTGGACCAAGCATGCTAACTGGAACAAATTTCCCGGTGTTATCTGGTGTTTTCTAATACTTTCTAATGTGTTAGATTGGAACTCCCATCATCCCAAGCATATTGAGTGAGAACTACTGAACGTGTCATCCCACACATTTTATTGGCACTGGGTTGCTACGACCACTACCTGACCAATGATCATTCTGCCCTTTTTGTACAACCTGCTCTCCAGATACTACAAAGTAGAAAATTTGCTTGTCTAAAGGCCAGACGTAGCTATTATTGCTTGCAAGTACCTAAAATATTAATTTATCATAGGTTAGGACAATGAAAAGCATTAAACCTCTCCCAAATGGCACAAAACAAAATTGGATCCATAACTATTATGGACCCAATTTTAAACTGCCTGGAACTTATTTTTACAATGCCAAAATTAATTCTATTTTCCCCCCTTTCTTTCCTTCTTTCTTCTCCCTTCTTCTTCCAACTCCTATTAGAAAGAATATAAGAAAGATTTTGAAGAGTCCATTAAGGGCCGGAATCTTACCGGTTTGGAGGTTACACCATCTTTACTGCACGTCAGACATGCCACTAAAATAGCAAGCGAGGTACCAACTACTCTTCTGATTTCTGCAGTGGAAATTATGTTCCCCTTCACTGTTCTCTTTGCCATGCTTAAACGTTAATTTTAAGTTTAAAAGTTAATTTTTTTATTTTTATTTATTTTAACTTTAATTATAAGCATGATTTAACTGATAGTGATGCATTTTTTTTCTTTATCTTTTTAAAATTTGTTATATTGGTGGAACCAATGAGAATTGTCTCATTGTATATACCTCATTGTATATACCTTTTTTAGGGAGAGTTAGTGTAGCAAGGTATGCATGTTTGGAAAGCAAAAACAACTATTTACTCTAGGAATCATTTCCTAACTCTTTTTGTACTCTTTTATCCTTTTTCCTCTCATTGGTTTCTCTTTGTCTACTTACTTACTTACCTCTTTTGATTTATTTTCTTGTTTTCTACCCTCTAGAAAGAATACAGAAGAGATTTAGAAGAAGGTGTAAAAGGCAAAGGTCTAACCATTCTCGAAGAGACACCAGATTTACTGAGAGCAAAGAATGCAACCTATATCTTGAATGAGGTAAGATAAAACTGGTATAAAGTTTAGGAATCTGAAAGGTAGATTTCTATGGAGTATTAAAATGCTTAGTACTGGTCTGTCCATTTCATAGTCTTGTGTCCAGCATGTATTCAGACAGAGGAAGGACATTTTTCAATTTCAGTTTCTAAGTATTTGGATTATTTTAAATTACACAAACTAAGTGTAAAAATGCATATAACAATATTAAGGATCAATACAAATCTGATAGGGAAAGGAAATAAGGACGTTATATTACAAGAAAGAACTTGTAAGTACTTCAAGGAACAAATCATATTTTTGAAAGTCTTCTTTATTTCTCTTGTCCAAAAAGACGAATTCAAATATTGACAAATAATATTATTTTGCCCTTGTCTTGTAATTTATTGATAACTTCAAACTTTCTGTTTATGCAGGCCAGCAGTTCTAAAGCAAAAGAAAAAAAAGAAAAGAAAGCATTTTGATAAGAGATTTAACCAAGGGAAAGGAAAGCTTTCTGTTAATAATCAACTGTGATTTAAACATTAATAAATTATATCCAAACTATAAAAACTTTGTGGAGACCCAAAATAAATCAAAATCCACATCAAAAGCTACCAAGAGACCACACGAAGGCTCTCTTACTCCCCAGAGTGATTATAGTTGGTGGATGCTTTAGGGTTAAAGGAAGAACATTTATTGAAAAACCAATATTGTCAGAAGTTTGATGGCCCTTTTTAAACCCAGCCTGAGCTGTATTCTGTGATTTGCTCATAAAGTAGCTCATAAAATTTAACTTCCACATTTATTAAGGAAATAGATCTAGAATGGGAACAGATTGCTTGGTTTTGGAATAAACTTGATGTTTGTTTCATAAAAAAATTAAAAGCAGGGATTTGCGTGAAAAAGTTTTATTACAGACTCCTCATAAAACAGGAGACAAAATATAAGGAGACAAAAATCCAATCTAGTTTTTATACCAATCAAATGGAAAATCATCATAATCAATAGTCACTTCCCAGATTTGTAGTGGTAATTTCTTGAAGAAATAAAAGTCACTTCAAGAGTTGTTGTTTGAACTTCCTTTATAAATTATTTCTGAGTAACGTTTGATAAGTTGAAAGTAAAGATATTGAAGATTTTTCTCATGAGCAATAGTTCTCACAGTTTTAATCTTTTTTTTTTTTTTCGTTGTCAGATTTCCTTGGTAAAATCCGGAAAAGTTTGATACTTCTTTTTAAAGTTCAGTTAACCATACATAGTGAACCAACTGGTCTTTCTCTGTAGCCCATCAAGAATAATATTCCAAAGGCATCCTTTATCCTGAATATGGATAGTCTTCCTGGTCCCACTGAATTCCCATGATCTTGCAACTAAAATACTCTGTTTTCAGCCAGATTCATTTTGAAATATTTAGTACCAACAGTGTTTTTAGCAACGGTTAACATCTTCTCTAATCTCAAGGAGAACAGCCATTGCCTTATACTTTCCAGCTACCAACAGTGACACATTAAGGAGGCAAAAAATGTGTCAGAACTTCCTAGGGCACTTCTGAGGCAGATAGAAAACAAGCTCTCCCCAACAATCAAAAGACACAACACCAACTTCTTTTGGCTCCGATAACAGCAGTTCATGTAGCAAATAAACAATGATCCAGATGTATTCCAGCAGGATGATGAAGATAACTTTCTTCCACACATTTTAAAGCCCATATTTTTTTAAATCTATGCACAATTTCTGTGAATTTATGCATTTTTGGCATGCCGTTTTCTCTAATTGGCACATCACAGGACTATTCATGGATGGATCTATAAATTACATAGTCATATTATTTTATTTATTTTATTAGACTTGTATGTCGCCCTTCTCCCGAAGGACTCAGGGCAGCAAACATACAAAAAAGAACACATATACAATAAAAAGATATTAAATAAAGGCAAGTCTAAATTACAAGAAACATTAAAAACAGTTAAAATTACAATAATAAACAATGCTATTAAAACAACCCGCCCCCATGGTCAAACCAGGCCGGCCTGCTGAAATAGCCAAGTCTTCAGGTCTCGACGAAAGAAGCGGAGATCAGGGGCCAAACGAAGATCCGCAGGGTGCTGATTCCATAGGGCGGGCGCTCCCACAGAAAAGGCCCTAGCCCTGGGAGCCACCAGCCAACTATGCCTGACCGATGGTATTCCCAGAAGGCCCCTCCTATGGGAGCGCACGGGGCGATTGGAGTGTGATGCAGGCAGGAGGTGTTCCCTCAAGTACCCTGGACCCAAGCCATTTAGGGCTTTATAAGTTATTACTAACACCTTGAAGGAGACCCGGGAGGCAACCGGCAACCAATGCAAGTCGCGCAGGAGGGGTGTAACATGGGAGTATCGGGATACCCCCATCACAGCCAGCGCGGCCTCATTCTGCACCAGCTGCAACCCCGAGTAATCCAAGGGTAGCCCCATTTAGAGAGCATTGCAGTAGTTGATTCTGGAAGTGGCGAGCGCATGGGTGACCGTTCGAAGGGCATCTCGGTTCAGGTAAGGGCGGAGCTGGCGAACCAGCCGAACCTGGGCAAAAGCCCCCCTGGCCACAGCTCCCACTTGCTCCTCCAGATTGAGCTGTGCATCCAGGAGGACGCCCAGATTCCTCGCCCTATCCACGGGGGGTAACACCTCCCCCCCATGACCAAAGATGGTACATCCACTTAAAATAGGAACCAGATGTTTTTCACAGCAATCACATTATGCATTTAAAAATTATTTTATCTTATTAAAAATAATTTTAAAAAATAGAAAATGGGGTCCATAGTATATTTAGCCATTGGTTTTGAATTGATCCTCCATACATTGAATTATTTTACTTTTCTGTCTTTATCCACAGAAAGAATACAAGAAAGCTCTGGAGATGGAAATCAAAGGAAGGGGACTAACAGACCTTGCATTGGAGACCCTGATTATATGAGGGCAAAGAATGCCACAGATATTGCTAGTGAGGTTAGTGGCTAATGAACAGCATTTAATTTCCTACTGTATTAAATCAAGAAAAAGCTACATCTGTAAATTACTTATTCTGGATAATTCCCCTGAGATGTTTCTCTCAACAGCTTAAGTATAAGCACTCTGCAGAAATGGAAAAAGCCAATTATACCACAGTTGTTGACACTCCAGAAATCATCCATGCACATCATGTGAAGAACTTTTCCAGTAAGGTAATGATGGCTCTGCAAAAGGAGCTGAACTCCAACTCCCAAAAGCCTTAACCAGCATGATAAATAATGCGATACAGAGACCATCTGAAATAGGCCCCTGTCTGTGTGACCTTGAGAGTGCACCATAAGTCCTTCCAATAAATTTGAGGTATTCTATACTGTTGGACATTTTGCTCTGATTCTCACTTTCACTGGTGACTTTGCTTTCATTTTTTGCAACCATTTAAATGTAGAACAAAACTACTAGTAATTAAAGGGGAAATTCATATAGATTTCAAAGCGGGATGGTGGCCACAGATGACATGCCCCTAAAATGTCTTTTTATGCCTTTAGAGTATAGCTGAATTTTTCAGTCAACTGCCAAGAATCAAAATCCAGAGAGAAAGACTTCCCATAGTATGTCCAAAGTTTGATAATGTGAGCCTGGCTGTTTGAGCCTCAAGTGAGAATTCTGGACAGAGTTTGTTTTATTTCTGTGGTGACTTTGCTATTGTCCTTAGATAACAAAAAAAATATATGTGTCTCTGTATGGGTATTTACAAAGTTATAATTTTTGTTTTGTTACTGCAATGGTACATGTTCTTTCTTTTTAACCTATGTAACAGAAAAAGTATAAGGAGGATGCAGAGAAAACCATGCCATACTATGTGTCCGTGCTAGAGACTCCAGAAAATCAGCGGGTCCGAGAAAATCAAAAGAATTTTAGCATGGTAGGTATACATATAGTCATGAATTCCAACAAAGCAAGCAAGCAAACAATGTTCCCCTCAAAGGCAATTTTTCTTTCCTATATTAGATATTAAGCCTAGTGGGTAGAAAACGTTTTGTATCTGAAATGTTTTGAGCCTTAGCCACCTGCTTTGAGTTTGAAATAGGTTGCTCGTACCTTACCAGAAGCATGTCTGATGCTGTTCTGACCATGATGGCAAAGTCCCATGCTCACAATTGTCAGTGATGCTGGTCATGTAGGTAAAGAAAAAGGACACAGATTCCAGGTATTTTTCAGAGATACTTACCACTCTTTCTAAAGTACATTCTTGATTATTGTTTTGCTGAGCAAGAAACTTAAATTTTCCCCATAATGATTAAGCCCTTCTTGGTTATTTTGAAAACAAGTCTAACTGAGATTGGGAGGCTTAGTTACAAGTAACTTAATAGAATTTGTCAAATAATTCATGAATTCATGAATGCAGAATACTTAATAGCTTGCCAATATTTGATTACATTTGATACTATATTTTGAGGGACTTTTGTTCATGCTGCCGTAAATATATTTCTCATATATCTTCGTCAGTTCTATAACACTATAAAGCACTATGAAACGGTATATAAGTCCTATTGCAATTACTAACATTTTAAAAACTCTGGAAGCAAGAAGACTGAGTTCTTCTTGGGGCAATTCTGCACAGCAGCAATAGGTTTTTGTCTCTCAGGCTGTTTCTTAAATAAACTTCAGAAATTCCAATCTAGATTATATTGGGTTGGCAATGGGGTTGTGCTTGTACTCAGTTCAGAGATTATGGCCAGATTTGTCTTTCCTCTGTTTCTTGACTTTCTTATCTGTGCAAGGAAGGGAGGGCTTCCTGCCTGGGTCTCAGTGGACCACTCTACCAGTGCCTCCTCTTTCCTTTGTGGGATTATTCCCAACAAAATGGCTGCACAGGACAGATGTGAGCCACTGGAGAACAGGGATGCGCTAGGCACTTCAGCCAATCAGAGCTGGGCAGCTCCTAAAGTGGAATAAAGCTCTGGAAGCCATCTGTTCTCAAGGACTTCAGAAGGCTCAGGTTGGAATCAAAGCTGGGAAACTAAGGTGCAGGGGGCATTTGCAGAGAGCGAAGAGGGGGAGGAGGAAGATGTCATCCGTTCTTGCACTCAGGGAGCAGTGAATGGCCTGCACTGGTGAAGGCCAAGCGGAAATCTGTTTTGACATTAATGCACTGAAAAACATGTATTCTCTTAACAGCTTCAGTATCAACATGATCTGCAGGACAGTAAGGGAAAGGTCACCGTTGTAAATGAAACACCAGAAATAATACGAGTTAAAGAAAACCAGAAAAATTTCAGCTCGGTAAGTTTATATTATTTAGCATATTATTGGTCCCCAGGTGGCTAAAACATTTCAATTTTTCACTAATACCAATAAAGCCTCTTGACAATAGACAAGAATCCAGTTATGCACAACTGAAAGCCCTTCCTTCCTTCCTTCCTTCCTTCCTTCCTTCCTTCCTTCCTTCCTTCCTTCCTTCCTTCCTTCCTTCCTTCCTAATTTAAAAGACCCACATTTGGATCCAGAACTTAGCCCTGAGTTAGTGATAAGGGATTTTAACCCACTCATTGTTTACATAAAGATATGACATAAAGATCTGATCCACAAACGTATACATTTTTAGCAAAGTAAATCAGGGATGGATAGTTGAAATCACCATCTTCCCACACTGGAATTCCAGAGTAAAAAGAAGATGTAGCTGTTACATCCATTTTTAGAAGGGTTTGATGTTCAACTTTTATGAAACAAAGTGATAGGGTGGGAAAAAGGGTTAGTGCCACTTTTATTTTGTAGTTTTGTAGTTGCCTGTCAAAAATGGGAATCCAATCACTTTGCAGAAATAGTTCACCTTGTTGCTGAACTACAACTACCAGCAGCAGATTAGGCAATGAAGATGGATGCTGGGTTTATAATATAATTAGAAGAGCCACGTGTTGCCAACTTCTGCCTTATATTCTATTTCTGTTAACATTTTTTTAAAGTAATGCAATAACTTGAGTACAACATACACGACAATAATATTTTGACGTATCTCCATATATCTTGATGGACCTTTTTGGGCTCCAAAGTTGTAAGCGTCATGTGTTTTCTTTGAGCAGCTAATCCAGGAATGCCATAAATAAATATTTTTAGTTTATTGTAAAATCTAAAATTCTCAAAGGGCTCCAAGGGCTATTGTCATTTTGTGATGTCTTTATTAACCAAAGTAACTGATAAGTGTTTGACCAAGAGAGGTAGCTCTATGTTAAAAACTTTGTGATTTATTTTCAATACCTGAAGTTTGAAGCTTGAAGATCCTATCAAATCCTTGCCTACCTCAGCCTTAGAAAACTAGATAATGAATATTTTTTTAAAAACTGTTACTGTGTTTCCCTGAAAATAAGACACTGTCTTATTTTTTTTGGCTCCCAAAAACACACTAGGTCTTATTTTCAGGGTAGGTCTTATATATTTATGGTGCCAAATAGTGGGTGTGAGTGTGTAGGGGGTGTTTCGTGGTGCACGGTTGCTCCCTGAAAAGTCTTCCTGGAACTGGAGATTTGCACTAGGTCTTATTTTCGGGGTAGGTCTTATATTAGGGCAGGTTTAGAAAATAGTGCTAGGTCTTACTTTCGGGATAGGTCTTATTTTCGGGGAAACACGGTAGTAAAAATCAGAAAAAAACCTCAGAGCTTAATTTGACATAACAGTGAATAGAATCTATATTTTGCTCATGTGTTTGCAAATAAATGCCTTTGTTTTAGGCTATAAAAGCTAAGATTCTTACCTTAAAGTTTAAAGAGCTATATCCTCATATCCTTGTTTTTACTGGTCTGATTTCTTTCCTTTTATATTACTTGAAATTATAAACACGAAGCATCACTATAAAAGCATCACTAGTAAACTTACACACAAATGAGATGGGTATGATTATTTATTTATTGAAATAGATATTGTGATGCTATTTTTATTGAGATAAATGTTCTGATGTTTTGTAGTATTGCTGCAGAAGTGACAATACGTCTTTCTATGCTTGATCTTGTTTTGCTTTAGGTTTTATACAAAGACATCATTGGAACAGGAACAGCAATTGAAAAAACACCAGAGACACAGAGAATTAGAAAAACCACAGATGCCATTAGCACGGTAAAAAAAAAATCAAAATGATTTAAAAACACACACACATTCTTTGCTATTTTAATGTATAAAATTGAGTGTCATTTATGCTAATATTAGACTTAGTGTTGAATGGAATTAAAATATAATTAGATTGGAAGTGAAAGGGATAAATACGCATTGAAACAATAATTTTGGCTGTACTTAACAGTATATTCAGCAAAACCAATGAAGTTAAATTTGGAGAAACTGGATCCGATCCATAATTCTTACTTTGATCCAGTGGCTCCATTGCATGTACAACATTTCATATTTGAAAGGATTCTATTAAATATGAAGACAACAGCCTCTTTCATTCCTCACTTTCACTGGGAAGACTCCTTTGTGCATTCAGTTACATGCAATAATGACCTATGTCCTAGGTTTCAATGAAGAAAGGGCTAGGATTCAAATGGATGCATTTAGATACACCAGAACTGAAAGGCAGCCAGAGGAATACCAGCATTCACAACAAATGCTTATCCCCAGCATGCCGAGATGGACATACGTATCAAAGTTCTGCTTCCACTGTCAACAAATGTAGCCTTAAGGTTGTAGTGAAAGAGAGCTTTTGTGGGAAATAAAGCAAGATCAAAATGAAGAACCTGTGGCCTTCCACTGGTCACTAGAGGTATCAATAGCCATAGCCAGCATGACCCAAGATAAAGATTGCTAGGAGCCTTAATCCAACATGGTTGGATTAATCATGGATCCAACCATGGTTGGATGACCATGAGTTCCCTAACTATGAGGTAGATCATTTATACTATGGCACCCTTTCCCAATCTGGGGTTATGCAGTTCATAGAATTTTGTGACTAGCTTATTTGAAACTATCTGGGTAACCTTCATGCAAGAAAAAAAGTTTGTTTTACATGTTAAAAATAAAGTAATTTTATAGTTATGGATAAATCAATACTACTTCTAGTGTGAGAATTTCTTCAACCCAGGAAAAGGACTTCTGTTTAATTATATTTACTTGAGTGTTGTTTCCTAACTTTCTTCTGATAAGGGACTTTTCACTAGAGTGCATATTAAGCTTTTAGGTTCCACAATTATATAAACCTTCAGTGACAATTGTTTTCTCTGCTCTCTTAAGTGAGATGAGATGGATATGTACATCTCCTGTACATGACATTATTTTTTTGGTCTTTCTTCTGAATGCAACTTTGTAGATTAAGTACAAGGAACACATTGGAAAAGGAACTCCCATTCCTGACCTTCCTGAAGTAAAACGGGTCAAGGAGACACAGAAACACATCAGCTCGGTATAGTGCTAAATTTTATTTCTCTTTTGATAATGAGCTGGCCAATTATGACATGCTGCTGTTCACCCTACTAAGCTGCTATTTATTCCTCTTGTTAACATGTACTAACATAATCTCCTGTATTTTTAATGGGCATTCTTCTCGTTGTCTTCCATCTCAAAGTTCCATTTGCTTTGCTAACTTTTGTATACAAACTTTGAAAGGAGAATATAAATGTATTAATGCTGAGCTGAGGAGGATGAGCTATAAGTTGGTTTCTCAGATAGAAAAAAATCAAGCAGGGATGGGATGGGATGGAATTAAAAATATAATGACAAAACTAATTGATGAAGTGCCTCCTATAAAGCTACTTGTCTTAGGTCAATTTGCCATTGACCTAAGACATGTTGCTTGGGCTGCCAATAAGCAGGGGTATTTAGTCAGTATGTTTGACAGGTTTCTGGATATACTTAGAGGTACAATCCTAGTACAATTACATTAATGTTTATTTGTATCTATTTTCTTAGCTTATGCATTGTTTATTTAGCTTGCTTATTGATTTGTTTGTGGTGATCTGATTCCAGGCTTCAGATTAGCTTTTGCAACATACCTCTTGAAATCTGAGGTTAGGGATTAAAGTTTTGAGAGTTAGAAATTCTAAATAATTCACTACCCTTTACTGAACTTAATTTTCTAGCTTATTCTGTCAGGTAATCAAATCAAATTACATGGAGAAAAATCTATTTATATGGTCACAAAGAGCTGGAAACAACTTGATGGTACATATTCAATCAAATCTTAATTGGACACACATTGGGTAGTATAAACCAGCTGTCCCAATCTTTGCAGTTTGGTGGCCTGGCTGGGGGGGAGAGGGGAACTGGGCCACATGAACAGCGGCCTGGCATGAATGTGCACACGCAGTTCAACTCACATGAGTGGCAGGCCTGACACGCATGCTACACAGTTGCGAAGTGGGCCATGGCCCAGGATTTGGGGACTCCTGGTATAAACCATTAGGGTGGTTATTAGAAATATTAATGCAGTTTAATAATCAGTACAATATTGTGCCACAGATTTGCCTGGAAAATAACGCAATTATGGCAGACCATGAAGCTTCAGTTGAGGTCTTTTTAGGTAGTAACAACGTAACATCTCTGAAGAAACCATAAAACTTCATCCATAACTATCATCTTCTCCTTTCTTGTTTTCTATACTGTCCGCTTTGCATGGAGGGGTCAGAAAAATCAAGATACATGGCACACACTTCAGTTGTTGTTGTTTTAATTATTATTATTATTACATTGGTCATACAATTATTATTATTACATTGGTCATATTATTATTATGATTACATTGGTCATACAATCAGCCAGTTGTTTAAGCTGAATTTGGCATCTTTGTCACCTATCAGGTCCTTACCAAGGATTTATTTAAATTTATTTATTTATTTATTTATTCGACTTATATGCCGCCCCCTCTCCAAAAGGACTCGGGGCGGCTTACAACTAAAATACAACAATAAATAAAGTAATTAAAAGAATATTAAACATATTAAGCCGAATTAAAATTTAAAAACCCTTAGTTAAAATAACCCCAACCCTAGATTTATTTAATTTATTGTAGTCACTCAATTCTAATGGATTCCAGTTGTATGATCACAGCCAGCATCTTGAATTTTTGCCTGCCCACCCCCTTCCCCATCCATTTGACTAAGCTTTTCACCAATGAATTAGTTTTAAAATATGTTTTTGTAAAATCTGGTTCTACCAGACCACCAGAAACATATTTCATGTTCTAACTTCAGGTTTATGTTATTTGTTTTTGTATTTTTCAACTGACTGAATACTTGATTCTAATTATAATATTTTTATGTGAAGAAATCAGCATCTTTTTAAAGGAGTGAAATGCAGGACTTTTATTTATTTTTAAATAAATTTATTTATTGGAAGGACTTGGTGTTCTTTTTTCTCTCTTTTTTTCATTTTTTTTAAAAAGTAAAAATATGTGAGACCTGTTTGATATTATGTTTAAATCTTTAATGTACTTCTTTTTTAAAAACTTGACCTGATATTGTGTTAAAGGATGTTTTTAAAGTTGTAACAGAATTCTTATTAATTCAGGTATTTCAAATCTGATTCAAAAGGAACTTTCCAGATATTGGTTTCCCAAATAAAAAAAATTAAAGAGAATTTTATAGTTCCAAGCTTTTGTGATCTCTTCTCCCCAACTGGAGACCCATGAAAGAGTTTTAAACAAAATGTTCAATGGAATAAAGATGGTTCTCATTTAGCAACTACAACTGGAACCAGCAACTCAGTTGTCACTAAGTGAAACATAATTTTACTATTTTATTTCAGCTTTCCTTGGTTTTACAGACCTGCAAAGGTTTGTAAATATGAGGACGGTCACAAGGTTATATTTTCATCACAGTTGTAACTATGACCAGCCAATAAATGAGACATTTACCAAATAAGAACCTTTTTTTCCTCATTTAGTCATGTCCAATTTGTGGACACTGCTTGGACTAATCCTTGCATTTTTCTTGGCAAGATTTTGGATGTGGTTTGCCATTATCTCCTTCCTAGGACTAAGAGAAAGTGATTGGTCCAAAGTTCTGCTGGCTTTGTGCCTAAGGGCATGGCTAGAACTCACAGTCTCCCAGTTTCTGTCAGGTGCAAGTCATCAGGAACAGAAGTTTGGTTCAAAGCACTTCAAGTTTATTACATGTTACCTATACACAATAATCTGATCTAATGGTGAAGGTCAATTGGCACTAAATAAGAGTCAATGGAATTCACAGGTGGTTGGACTTAGGTCTCATATGGAAGCTCAGCAATTCCAAACAGATGATGCTTATGATTCTGCCTTTGGGCTCCTCTTGGTCATCCATTACAGTTTCTAAATGGGTGTCTTAACCACTACAGTATTTCCATTTATATAATTCCTTTCTAAAACAACATGCAGTGTTTTCAAAAGAGAGTGGAAACATTTCCTCACAGTGCAACTGGGTGTGTATGTGTGTGTACATTTATTTATGAAATAAGTCTGTTAATCAACATTTGCATTGCGCCCTGATGTTTTCCTAGCAGTTATCCAATTTCTCATGTTGGTGGGTGTTTGTATTCTGCAGGTAATGTACAAAGAGAATGCAGGGCAAGGAACTGCAATATCAAGTACGCCAGAAATAGAGAGAGTCAGACGCAATCAAGAACACATTAGCTCGGTATTTCTCAATAAACTCAAATCTATTTTAACAACTCATAATTTTTCTTTAAAAAAAAAAAGAATAATCTCTAACTATCCTACTCTATTTTCTACTACCTCCGATTTTTGTGACTCATCTCCCTTTCTAACTTTTAACTAATGAAAAACTTTATGCATCATAAAATAAGTTTTTAAAAAATAAAACAAAATACAATGAACAATTTGCTCCTGTAAAATTAACACAGTGTTTCCCTTCCATATGCTTTCCTTAACCTGCGATGTCATTCCCATATTTAATGAATAATATTCTCTTTCTTTTAGCCTTTTCTTTTTGTGGCACTAGTCCAACCGTAGGATTTAACCGTGCATTATTTACTACCTACTACCAGTTGAAGTTCAGTTCTGGTTATTGCACTTCTTTGCTGGGGTCTTTTGTGGATACTTTATTGTACCCTCACAGGTGTCTTACAAAGAACAGATTGGCACAGGAATGGCAACTCCTGTTACTCCAGAAATGGAGCGGGTCAGACGTAATCAGGAGAACGTTAGCTCGGTATAGCTCAAAATATTTATCAATACATAATTTTAACTGTCATGACCTTATGCTAACTCTCCTTTTAATTTTAAACCCACCTTGAGATTTTGACTACCTCTTCCTCTTCCTTTTAATCTCATCATGAGACGTGGACAATTAAAGCACTAATTATTTTTGTTTTGCAGTGATTTTTAACTTCTTCTTTTCACCATACACCTTTCCTATCTTCCTTCCCTGCCTCAAATAAAGCAATATGATTTGCCTTAAACAAATATATTCAGAGTGCTTTCCCTTTGCCCTTATAACAGGAAATCTTTCTAATAGCTTTTGGCAGCCATGTGTTGGTGCAATGCAAAGTTAGAATAACACTTTGATCCTAACGAATGAGCCTCAACAACTATTATAAAAATATTTTTCTAAATGTTCTTTTATGGCTAATCTTTATTTTTGTTAATGAAACTTTGAGACAGTTTGTGATTCTGGACAGGAAAATAAGAGTACAGTTATAATCTTCCACGTTCCAAACTCTGGTACAAAAGTCCATATGGATGTGTATATATTTAAATGCCAACATATGCCAATGACCCCTTATTGCAATTAAATTGGGATAATTATTCCATTGGATTCTAGTATTACTTTATCTATCCTGTCACTTCCAAATCCTTTCTCACTCCTTCAATCCTGTCTCGCTCCAGAGGAGGAATAGCATAGATGCCACTTTTGTAGTAACAACTACTCCATCTCCACCAGCTTTCATTTATTTGACCAGAGAACATGAGGCTGAAGAACCAAGACCAAGCTACAGATTCTAAGAAGGCTACCTTTTTGTCCCCTATTCATAAAAACATGTGAATCCTTGAATGTGCCAAGCAAGAGAATTCAGTTTCAAATATATTTAAGCTGTCAAGGATGTAAGGCAAATAAAAGTGTATGTGTGTTTGGCAATGGGAGTTATTACCTATTAGTGGTCATATGACCACAGATCACAATTACTTCCAAGAAAAGGTCCTCATATTCCAATACTACATCAGAAAAGACATAGTCTGATCAACCCAAACTGAGTTCTGATTGGTTGTTCTCTTCTCCTTGTGTCCTTCATAAGAGAAAATGAAAAGAAACTACAGAGGGTTTAAAGCAGAGGTGGTATTCAGTAGGTTCTGACCAGTTCTGGAGAACCGGTAGCAGAAATTTTGAGTAGTTCAGAGAAGCGGCAAATCCCACCTCTGACTGGAGATTTTACAGCATCTTTCTCCTGCCACGCCCACCAAGCCACGCCCACAGAACCAGTAGTAAAAAAATTTGAATCCCACCACTGGTTTAAAGTATTCCTAAAATTATATCCACATCAAATTATTTTAAAGCAATTAAATTATAATCTTGGGTGGGCTTTCATATTTCAATTTAGCAGTAGGAATATTTTTTAAGATAGTATTTAAGGATGGAGTTTACTTTTAAGAGGATTTTCAAATTTCTGCAGCCTTCACGAAGAAAACATTTCATAAAGAAAATTGCACCAAAATGTTTTTCTGTGCTGATTTTTTTTTTACATATATATTTCTTCTTACACAGGTATTATACAAAGAGAATTTAGGGTCTGGAACTCCAACAACTATTACTCCAGAGTTGGAGAGAGTCAGACGCAATCAAGAAATCTATAGCTCGGTATTTTTGTAGTTAAAAATGCCCTTTAACTTTATTAAAATGGAATTAACTTACAAACCTTGATATTACTCATTCCGAGTAACATAAATTGCTCATTTTTTAAAAAAAAACCCTTTATTTTAGTAATTGAATTCTTCAATTACTGACTTTTGGTTTATTTGATTTTTATTTCTTTAATGATGGCACGTGTATTCCCAACTCATATTGATAGTTACTGTGAAAAATGTGGGAAGTAGATCAAAATAACAACAAAATTTTGGATCTGTAAATTTAGGCTACAATCCAGCCAAAATTAAATATAATTAAATTGGTGGGTTTTTACTGAAAAAGCAAAACTTATACTTAAGTCTACTGAACTTTCTTATGATATATGGGCTTACAATGGAACTTCAGATCCAATGTAAAGTTTATTTCATTGGATGAAATTGCATTACTTAATTACTGCTGATGAAGCTTCTTGGATGAGAAATTAAATACTTTCAAGATGAAAGAAAATTCAAGAAAATCCACTTGCCTTTTGGGGAAAAAAATCTTTGTGTAGGCACTTAGCATTTATGATTCTATGATAATGTCAGCCAGGTTTTAAGGAATAATCTTAAAGAATCATGGGCCAAATTATGCTATATCTTTTCAAATTGTAGTTCAGCTCAAAGATGTTCAGTAAAAGTTCACCTTTGTATTTCAATTAACACAAAATTCCCTTTTGACCCCATTCAAATTATCATTTGAATCTTGATTAGCTGCTATATATAATTCATTGATCAAAATAATATTGAATCTATCAATATAGTTAATTTTCCAATGAATTTATTTTGTTCATTATTTTGTATTCTAATAGTCTGGAATATTGTTCACTTTTTTGCTGTCCCTGGAATATTGTTAACCATGTGGAATACAATCCTGACTGTGCTTTTCTTTTTTAACTCCTGTGATTCTTTTTTAAAAATCATTTATTTAGCATATCTTAAATTGTAAAAAGAATATGGTCTAAATCTCCAATTGGATGGAAGCGGGTGTATAGTACTTTTTCAGATGAAGTTTAGAAATGAAAAAAAATGCAAACAATATGGACATGCTCAGAATAGAATATTGGAATCATTTTTTGCAATGATTCATAGCTGAATCTCACTTCCATCACTTCAAGATCACTGAATGTCCTATTTCTGCCAAACCAGTAACCTTATGATATCTTTTGCAGTGGTTTCTTTGCTCAATTCTGTTGGAGACTATTGTACCTTGATTTAACCAACATGATATATAGTTTGATGCTTCTGAAATTTTGAATGAGTAATCTTTATAACACAATTCTACAGTTGCAGCATTGCTTACTTTCTAAAACAAAGCCCTTCCCCAGCCAGATTATTTTAAAAACTATTTATTCATTCATTTATTAAATTTATATGCACAGTCTGAAAAGCGATTCTGATATCAAAGATCTAATGGAAAAATCTCTTGGGTAATATTACTGATATCTTATGATAGTTTGGGCATTTGGGGGGATTACCAGGCCATTTTATAAGACTGCATTCTGATGTCCAAAGTCTTAATAGTTTCCAACATCTTGGACCAATCTTTTCTGTTTTAGAGCAAGTTCATCCAGCGAGGGGTGATGGTGGTAGAGATGGAAATATCAAAACAGTAAATATAATGGCTGCAGCATCATGACTAAAACCTCACATTATGTATGGGTGGAGCCATACACAAAAGGGGTGGAGCTTAGATCATGGTTGCCATCTTGTGCGTTTTGACCTTTCTGAACACATCACAGTGCAGAGCGTCCAAAAAATATAGGATAATGAGTGAGTGACTCCCAACCACAAACTATGCTATAATATGTCATGTATAGTTAAAAATAAAAATTACTGCATAGAGAAAAACCTAAAGGGATAATAAAGTTTTGAAGCACCTGTATGAATCCCACACATAAAATCCATTTAAATATTTTAATTTTTAATATTCATTCATTCATAAGCTTTAAAGGGTTTGTTAGTTGCATGGCCATGATCTACTCAGGAGGTACCTTAAAATACTATTGAGCTTAATCAAAACATAAGAGCCATGGTGGCACAGTGGTTAGAATGCAGTCTTGCCAGCAAAATTCTGTTAACTGTCAGCAGTTCGATCCTAACCAGCTCAAGGTTGACTCAGCCTTCCATCCTTCCGAGTTTGGTAAAATGAGGATCCAGATTGTTGGGGATTACAGATGCTGGCTCTGTAAACTGCTTAGAGGGGGCTATAAAGCACTATGAAGTGGTATATAAATCTAAGTGCTATTGCTATTGCTAAAAAGCCAAATTCTTACATCATCTTATAATCTTGGATGACTTAAACATTCCTAGTATATTAAACATTGTGATTTGTTAGCAGGGTAGACAAAAGCAAGAAACCACAGAAAGAATATCGTGGAAATAGGACTTGGTAAAGTTCTCATAACTTTGAAAGTCTCAGACTCATTCCCAGGAGATTGAAGACCAATACTCTTGGCGTATTTGAAGTGACTGCTGTTTTTCATTCTTATTTTTGTTTTGTCCCACCTTTTACCATGCAGGTCCTATACAAAGAAAACCTAGGGACAGGCACCCCGACTCCTGTCACTCCTGAGATGGAGAGAGTCAAACACAACCAAGAAATCATTAGCTCGGTACTTCTAGGAAACTGGCATTTTAATTCTCTCTTTTTTTTAAATAGCTTTTTCCCAATCCCAGTTCCATCTTGCTAATGTTTTCATTGTGCTTTCCATGAAACTTTGATCTTTGTTGTTCAACATAGGATAGCAAATATTTTGGAGACTTTTAAACTTTTCCTGCTGTTTGATACCTTGCCTCCAAATTATTGCTAAAATATAACACTCCATTTTCCTATCACTGGTGGGTTCGATCTTCTTTGAATTTGAATTTGTATTTGAAAATACAAAGATCCAAAACATACCTTCAAAGGATGACACTGGTGCCTGCTTTTTGAAAAGAAAACTTCTTCAGCCAGCCAGATGTCCTCTTCTCAATCAACTTCTTTGTAAAGCATCAATAACAAAATTCTTCCATTTTAGTTATTGCTGGCTTACTTGGCTGCTCTTCTATCCCACAGGTGTTGTACAAAGAAGATGTAGGGAAAGCAACCCCAACTTCTGTCACTCCAGAGATGGAGAGAGTCAAACGCAATCAAGAACACATTAGCTCGGTATTTGAAAGAAGAAGAAAAGAATTCTTTGAATTCTTTGAAATGAGTTGATGCGTTAATGACGTCCCTTTCTAACTATCAGTAGTGCTGATTCATCTCCCAGAAAAAGCCTCCTTTCCTTGGAATTCTTTCTTCAACTTAGGTGTACTACTAAGAGTTGACTCACAATTTTTAATTTTCTGTACACTTAGAATCCTCTCCACCCACCCACCCCTTTCAGCCTTTCTTATCCAGCTACATACTTTTCTTCCATGGTTGTTGATTTTAAAAAATCTCTGTTCCAAGCAACAGAGGGAAATCAACAGCCAGCTATCTTCCCTGGAAGTTGGTGTGATCCAAGTATTAACACCGAAAGCTATTAACATCTTTTGATGAACATTGCTGGTTTGTAATTACCAGATTACCTTTTTATATCCCCTATAGGTTTTGTACAAAGAGGACATAGGTAAAGGAACTTCTGTACCCGTCACTCCAGAGATGGAAAGAGTTAAATGCAATCAAGAATACATTAGCTCGGTATTCAAAAGAAGAAAAAAATGACCTATTTTTTTTGCGTTAATGACTTTGCTTTCTAACTATCAATATTGCCAATTCACCCCTTAAAACAACCCCCCCCAATCCTTGAAAGCTTTAGTTCAAGCTACATTTATAATTACTACTAAGATTTGACTTGCTCTATGTTTTAATTTTCAAAACATAGAGAAATTTCACATTTTTAAAGCTTTTCCGTCTTTCTTATGCTACCGGATTATTTTCTCTTGTGGGTGTTGATTACAGGTCTCTGTTCCAGATGACAATGAAATCAACAGCCAGCTAGCTTCGTTGGAAGCTGGCGTGATTCAAGTATTAACACCATATAAACCATTAATATTTTTCATGAACATTGCTGTTTTGTAATTATTGGGTACCTTTTTTTTGTATTCTGTAGGTTGCATACAAAGAAGATGTAGGGAAAGGAACCCCTACACCTGTCACTCCAGAGATGGAGAGAGTTAAACGCAATCAAGAACACATTAGCTCGGTATTCAGAAAAAGAGAACATTAAACAGATTTCTTTGAAATATTGTAGATTGATGTGTTAATGTTTTTACTTCCTAACTATCAATAATGGCTTTTTTTGCCTATTACAAGCCTCCTGTCTTTGAAATTTCTTGCCCAGACCAGATCTACTTACGCTACTAAGATTTGCTCATTCTTTTTTTTTTTTAACAAACATGGAATTTCCTCCCCTTTTGTTTTTGCATTTTCATCTTTCTTATTCTATCAGTTCCCCCCACCCTTAATATTGGTGTCAGTTCAAGTTCTCTGCTTCAGATGACCCTGAAATTAACAGCCAGCTGGCTTCACTGGAAGCTGGTGCAATTGAAATATTAACCACGCCACCTATTAATTTGTTTTCTGATCGCTGCTGTTTCATAATTGCTGGATACTCTTTTGTATCCTTCAGGTCTTATACAAAGAGGGACTGGGAAAAGGTACCCCTATACCTGTCACTCCTGAGATAGAGAGAATCAAGCGCAATCAAGAACACATTAGCTCGGTATTCAAAAGAAGAGAAATTATACCTAATATTTTAAAAATAAGTTGTTGTGTGAATGATCTGTGCTTTCTAACTGTTGGAGTCTCAATTTTACCCTTAAAACAAGGTTCTGACCTTTGGAATTCCTTCTTCAACCTAAGTCTTCTACTACTGCTATCACTGTTACTACTACTAAGAATTGATCCATTACATTTATTTTTTCAGCAAACCAGTGTTTTCACCTTCCTTTCAGCTTTTCTATCTTTCTTATCCTACTAGAACATTTTCTTGTGTGGATGTTGATTAAAGGTCTCTGTTTCATATGACCCTGAAATCAACAGCTAGCAAGCTTCCCTGGAAGTTGGTGTGATCCAAGTATTAACACCATAAGTTATTAACATCTTTTGATGAACTTTACTGTTTTGTAATTACTAGATTACCTTTTTTATATCCTGTAGGTGTTGTACAAAGAGGACGTAGGGAAAGGAACTCCTACCCCTGTCACTCCAGAGATGGAGAGAGTCAAACGCAATCAAGAACACATTAGCTCGGTATTTAAAAGAAAGAGGCAACGGAATGAATGGCTTAAAATAATATTAAATGTAGTAGAGCTTTGTGTTTTCTAACTGAACTATAGCTCCCATTTCTGGCTCTTGGCATAAACCATCTACCTTTTGAACTCTTTCTGCAGCTTAACTTTAACATAGTCCCAGAAACATTTGAGTTACTACTTCCTTCAGCAGAGTGTTTGATTGGCGTGTGCTGTCTATCAGCTTCCTTATGCTACTAGATTGTTTTCTATTTGGTTGTTGACTGAAGATCTCTGACACAAATCAACAGCCAGTTTCTCTACTGAAAGCTGGTGTGCTTCTGGCATTAACATTGTAAACTCTTGAAATATCATTTTGGTTGTTGCTATTCTATGGTTATTGGACACCCGTTTTTTACCTTGTAGGTTTTGTACAAAGAGGGTTTGGGGAAAGGTACCCCAATACCTATCACTCCTGACATGGAGAGAGCGAAGCGCAATCAAGAGTTCATTAGCTCGGTACTTTAAAAACAACTTTTTTGATATAATAAAATATAACATGCTAACAAAACTTCAGAAATTTTGCCTTTTGTATCTAAAAATATCCTTGAAGTAAAATACTGATATATTGATCACTTACCTTCTTCTCATAAGATATCTGTGATATTAATATTAATATTCAACCATCTGTTTTTGAAGAATTTTCATAATCTAGCAATGATGGCAATAGGACTCTATCCAGATATTACTACATACTATGATTTCTGGTCCAGATAACTTGTTCTTGAGAAGAGGTTTATGCAGATAACTGTTTTGTAAGAGGCAGAATAATGGATAAACTTAAAATATAAGCTCATCCATTTTTGGTGATTATGAAAGACGAAGTCATACAAACACATGGTTAACATTTCTATATGCACCTCAGTTGCTGATTATGTAAAATTGCACAGCAGAGAAAACACAACATAATCAGAGTTTTGTTCTGGAACCAATGTAATGAAATGCGGGAATGAGATCTTGATAACAAGATTTAGGAAAAATTAAATAACTTAGACTATCAGTGCTTTGTTCTGTAGAAATTATAATTGCGATGGTATGTAGTCTGAATTCCCAGGATGCAGGGGCTGCTGAGGGCAAAAAGAAAAGTTTGCTTAGCAGGAAGAAAGTTAAAATGTCTCCTCCCTAGTTTTTCCTAGAGTATATCTGTAGTTATGCAAATACTTTCTTTAGTCTGGCAAGTTTCTGTCTATAGGTGAAGAGCAATAGAGGAAACCATTCAGAAGCAACTCCACATGTTATTCTTGGTTCTTGGGAGCTAACCTGGATTTCAATGTATTCTTCTTTGGTAGTTCATGCTCTTGAATTTTTTAGCATGCTGCAGTGAGGTTTGCAGAGAAATTATATCATATCCAATCTAAAAATAAATAGAACCTTAATGTACCAATAGAAGAGAAGCTATGTAGATCAGGATTAAACTGTGGAGTCTTTAGTGCTTAGTGCTTGGTTATTTGTTTGCTGATCTTTCATTACCCAACATCAATGCTAGAGGGTGTGGTATTTGCTCTCTGTTTATCTACCATAGCTTGTCCTGCCATTGTTGGTGGGGGCATGTTTTTTTTGCTTGGTAATAAGTTACTGGCAGGGCAAGCTACTGTATATAAACAGGGAGCAAACTAGCACTGATGATGTTACCTAGTCGAATCAAAAGTATCTACAGGAATGAGAATGAAAAGATTTATGTGAATTGGTATGGAGAACTATACACTATACACTGTGCTTTTAGTCCATTCCCTATGAGAAAAACATCTCAAGATAATTTCCTGTTGCGTGGTTTATACTGAGCAAGCAACTGCTAGCAAACAGTAGTTATTTGATTATTATTCTATTAGTGAGATAACCAGTATTGGACCATTATTTTAACCATAAATACTTTATCAAAAAGAACCATTGCACAATGTAATGGATCTTGCTAACTGGATAGAATCCTTATCTTTAAAATAATATTTTCTGTATTAATCATCTCACCTTCTTAATTTTTCCTTCTAAATGCTGCTACTCGAATGTTGCCTTTATTAATTTATTTCCACCAAAATATACTACAATTCCTCTTTGTGGATTTCTCATAAAATATTTTTTCGTATACTGCAGAGATCCCTCTAACAAATAACTGAGGTTTAATTCAAGCTCCTCTTTGTCTTGCGTTCATATTGCAGTTTTATGAAATGTCTTTGATTTCATAAGACTCTAAAACCATGTAACTGTGATCAATGAAGTATGTTTTCCTAACTTGTGTGAAATAGAGGAAAAGATAACTGTATCTCAAATGACATTTCATTTTTATTAAATTTACCTTGGACATCATGAAGGTTTAATCATTATTTTTATATATTTTTTGTATTCTTTTCAGAAAAAGCCTTCAAGCATGTTTTTTTCCCTGCAAAGGAAAAAAAGCTAGATATTTTATTTCTGTGAATTTTTTGTGGATTTTTTTGTGATTGTGTGATTTTTGGATACTTTTACAATCTTCAGGTCCTCTACAAAGAAAATTTGGGGCAAGCAACCCCAACACCAGTTACTCCTGAGATGGAAAGAGCCAAACGCAATCAAGAAAACATTAGCTTGGTATTGGAAAAAAAATGAAGTAACTTAAAATAACAAATTTGATCAATCTTGTCCTGCATCTAATATAGCTCAATCCCGTTCATTTTACATTTTTTTAAACACAACACTCCTTTTATCCTCATTTTTGTTCTTCTTCTTGGTTTTATTTCACCCTGTAACTTTTTAACCATTTTGTTTCCTGGGTTATGTGTCTACTTATGTAGTGATTACACTCTTACTTCAAAGTAATCCAGTTTAACAAAATTGTTCACAAACAAGCATCTAATCTTTGATTTTTGAACACTTTCTTGTATGCTGTGTAGGTTTTGTACAAAGAGAGCCTGGGAAAAGGAACCCCAACTTCTATCACTCCAGAGATGGAGAGGGCCAAACGCAACCAAGAAAACATTAGCTCGGTATTTTCAGGAACAACCAATTTATATTTTATATACTTAATATATATTTATTGTTTACACTTATACATATATTATTTCTGTAATGTTCAAGATATTTCCAGACTAATAACTGCGTTAGTGTTATAGCTTTATGTTGGCATTTAGAAACTAATATATTACCTAAGCATACGATCTGGTTTTTAATTGTGTCATATTTCTATTTAAGCATGGCGTAAGGATTTTTAAATTGCTACTGCCTTCAGTAAACAGCTTGACTTAAAAAAAGAAGATAACCTTTATATTATTCATGTTACATGGATCAAAATGATCTTTGCATTTTAGACTTTAAAAAAAAAAACACCCAAGCCTGCATTCTTCTAAATGTATGTTTAGAAGGAAATGTAAGATTTCCTCAGAGTGCCTTGAAGCAGTTCTTTAAAAATATTTTACACAAAACACATGTCTTTTGTGTGAATGTACAAAAGCATTTGAGCCACATTGAGATGATGGTGGAGCTACTTCAAGCACCGATATTGGATTCCTATGGCTTTTATCATTCTCAGAAGGCCAATTCTGGACTTCATGATCTGCTCTCCCCTTTTGGGCCTTATGAGTACTAATCACAGAGTTGGTTTCTATCTGTTATAGGATATCTCTTCCTTACAATTCTTCATAATCTAGGAGCAAGTGAGACGACCCTTGTCTTGAGTATACCACTTGTGCCTCAGGTTTACATGGAAAGTGTTTCCAAGTGCTTTTGGGGGCTGCCAAAATATGATAGAAGCACCATTGCCTTTGGAGCAGCCAAAATCTAAAGCTGGCACTTTTTCTTGGAATGGCATAATGTAGATTTGAGTGCCTGGCTACTGTATTGCACCATGTTGGAAATAGAATATGTTTATAAGCAGAAGGTCTTAGAACCTTCTATTAGCCATACAGAAAAAAAATAAGATCTGAGACAATAGAAAACAGCTGTCTGTGTTCTGTTGCTGTTGTTTTGAAAACTATCTCCTTAAAACCCTTCAGATTGAATAGGTTAAGAGATTATATAGATTTTTTTAAAAAGCAATATCACATGCCCAATAACTTTTTAAGATCAGGAGTTAGTAAAGAATAAATGTTTCTGATATGTCCCTAAACTTGTTTGCATGATTGGTATTTCTTGATTTCTTACAACTTCTAAATGAAGCATCTCTTAAAAATCTGTTCACTAATGGCTGGGGGCATTGATTCAAACTTTCTAATGTTGTCAGATCCTCTATTCGGATAGTTTCCGGAAGCAAGTGCAAGGTAAAGCACCCTTTGTCCTGGATACCCCTGAAATGAGGCGAGTTCGGGAGACACAACGGCACATTTCCACAGTGAGTACTGCTTTCTATGAAAGCCAAGAAATAGCCCAAGTAAACTATCAACCGTAACAAATTTTAAGATACCGCAATTCACATGTAACATCCAAAGCAAAAAATAAAATCAGCTTGTGGAGTTTGGACAACTCACAATTTGTTTTTTAATAATTTCAATGGGTAAGCAGATATTAACCACTTACTTAAGATAGCTTTCCCCAACTTGATGCCTTTCAAGCAAAAATACTGTGGATGCTTTATTTAATCAGCAAAATCCATTTTTGGGGAAATAATTCCTAGTTATTAGAGGCTGAAAATTATGGGCGTTGTACTCTACTACTAGCTCTTACCAGGTTGAAGAAAGCTATCTTAAATATGACTCTCTGGAATGAACTTTTTTTTTAAATTCCAGGTGAAATACCATGAAGACTTTGAAAAGACCAAAGGTAGCTTCACACCTGTTGTCACAGACCCCATAACAGAACGTGTAAAGAAGAATATGCAAGACTTCAGTGACATTAACTATAGGGGCATTCAGAGAAGAGTTGTAGAAATGGAGCAGAAACGAATAGGTCAGGATCAAGAACTGAATAATCTAACAGGTATACCTTATATTGTATGGATTTTCCTAAATGATGCATACAAAACTATAATGCATTGTGTCAAGATATGCGGCAGAGAATTAATTTTACCGAATATGTTTTTTAAAAAAGTTGATTTATTTTGGGAGTTTACCTGTACTAAACTTTACACTACGTCTAAACCAAATCTGCTTGTAAAATCCATTCTTCATAGCATGCAGACATTAATCTGCACATTGGCGAGTTTATATTGAACTCGTCTATTGAGTTAATGGTCTATTCCAGATTCAGTTGTTTGGAGAGCATCTTAGATCCTCTAACCATAATTGTTTGTCTGTTATGTTTACAGAGAATAACAACAGCGTTGTTTCCTAGTCAAGCCGCGTTTCAAGCATAACTAATAAACTTGTTTTCTAAATGTGGCTTGTAACAACAAGCATACATTTACTTACATTTTGACTGTTTGATTGCAAAATAAAACTGCAATAACACAAAACAACATCCCACTCTCATCCAACGTTTCTGCAGGCCTTCGTGTATGGCGAACCAATCCTGGATCAGTCTTTGACTATGACCCAGCAGAAGATAACATTCAGTCAAGAAGCTTACACTTGTTGGCAGGTAGGTGGTGCTGTCTGTGAAATTGTGAGCATCATACTGATAGAAAAGAATTTTTTAAAAAAAATTCATATTTATATGCCGCCCTTCTCCGGAGACTCAGGGCGGCTTACAATTTTTGGGATACAACCCAGTGTGCTCAGCAATAGCCTTCATTCCATTGTATATGCCTGCTTATTACTAAGCGGCATTTTTACAAAGTCAGCTTATTGCCCCCAACAGTCTTGGGTCCTCACTTTACCTACCCCGAGAGGATGGAAGGCTGAGTCAACCTTGAGCCTGGTGGGATTCGAGCCTGCACTAATTGCAGGCAGCTGGAACTAAGTGCTAGGCATTTAACAGCCTGCACCACCAAGGCTTGGTATTTGAGCTTCATTATGGATGAAACACAAAGTATCAGCTTATGGTTTTAGCTCTCTCTAAATGCAGTTTTATTTTGTTAGGAATATAACATATCTTACTTTCCTGCTAAGTAAGAAACCACAGTGTTCCCCCCTCACTATTATTTCTTCATCTCTGGCTCCTAGTTCAAGCCCAGCGACGTAGCCGAGACCACTCACGTTCTGCCAGTGCTGTCAGTCTCAGTGGTGGGGATGAAAAATCTGAGCATTCAGAGACCGCTGATCAGCATTTGTCGTATTACAGCAATGGAGGCTTCTTTCCTACAACTACAACAGGTAAACACATAAATAAAATTCATATGTGTGTGTGTATGTATGTATGTATGTATGTATGTATGTATGTATATCCAAATGCAAAACACAGGCAGAGAAGTTTCAGTTTTAGTTTCACAGCTCCAAGCAGCTTCAGTACAGAACAGTTGAGCTGAGCCTTGCCCAGGCTCCTTGCTGTCTCCTTCTTGCTCACACGGCAAATACTGTTTCACTTTCCAAACAGCCCACAAATCTCTCACACACTGACAGGATGCTAGCTAGATTAATACTGATGGATGCTGGTAGGCAGAGGCAGAATTTTTTCCCCTTATTTTCCTCCCAAAAAACTAAGGCCGACCGCAGTTTCGTGTAATAAACTGAATTGAATTGATACATAAGGGTTGGTTATAGCATGATACCACCTTCTTCAGAATGCAACATATAATGGCCAAAATTTATTTAATGTACAATACCAGAGTGATTCTTTTCAATCAGGAAAAAGTACTAAAAAGTAGCAACACCCTTGCATGCCCAAAAGAAAAAATGTTAGTATCATCTCTTTGGGCAGATATTCTTTTACATTTTTTTTACAAAGAGATGTTCTTACAATAAATACATCAGTGCTATATTAATGTATAGCCTCAACCACTGACAAAATTTGAAAAAATATACCCAGTGTTCAAGCACCATTTAACCATGTATTTTAAAAACATACTAGAGTGGGTTTTTTTGCTTCTTCTGATATATTTCAACTTCATTTCCTTCGTTAGTGGATTACAAACATGCCAAAACTGTAGAGCTGCCACAACAAAGATCATCGTCTGTTGCGACTCAACAGACTACAGTATCTTCCATCCCCTCTCATCCATCTACTGCAGGGGTAAGCAAAACTATCCGACAAAAGTATCTATAAAAATGGCATTTTCTGCAGGCAGAAGGTATTTCTGAATTGAGCCTGTGTACAGGTGGGTCCACCACAAGCCAATGACCTTATCAAAATGGTGGAGCCTGATTCAAGACATCAAGCTTTGCTCCTTACATGCTTACATATAAGGTCTTGATGGCAAACTGTAATGGGGAAGAAACTTGGATTAAGTTATGTTACATTTTATCATTAACTCATCATTGCCTGCTCTGTGTAGAAGGGTTGCCATTTCTTAGGAGAAAAATAGAACCTTCATATGTCTGAATGGATGATCATCTTTGGGAGGAATATTCATTTGAGGGACTGAGATGTATTATTAATGTGTTTGGGAGGGAGGTCTTTATATTTCTGTTTCACGGAAGTGTTGAATTGATGGTTCCCATACACTTGTGTTTATGCTGGTAACATTTGGGTATTATTTCTCTCTCTAATATGACCACAATAGAAGACTTATCGTGCTATGTATGACTACACAGCAGCGGATGCTGATGAAGTCTCTTTCAAAGATGGTGATGCAATTGTCAACGTCCAAGCCATCGATGAAGGATGGATGTATGGAACTGTGCAACGAACAGGCAAAACAGGCATGCTTCCAGCCAACTACGTAGAAGCAGTTTAAACGGAGGAGACTCACATTGACATGGACAATAAGAAGGCCCTTTATGCCACATCAGTTCAGTACAATTCATAACAGTCGCCAAAGAGCCTTATTATTTTCTCTCTCTTGATACATGTGAAGAATTGTCTGGCATCTAAAACTTTCAGGAAACATTATCGATCCTAGTTTGACTAGGTGTTTAAAAGAGTTTTGGGTACCTGAAATTCAGTACGCCATCCCTCTTTTAATCCAGCTGAATTTGTACAGTTCAGTTTACTTTCATGAATCATTGAATTGTATTGGTTTACGTGGTTTTTCTTCTCAAGAGATGCAGTGATCACAGACGATAAACACAGCCGAATGTATCCATGTCTGTTTCTAGTATACAACACCTTAAACTAGTTAAAAGTGGAAAGTCTCTCTTCTGCTCTACTTAGAGAATGCTGATGTGATGCATGCATTTTTAATCTGCGTGTTCTTGGGTCGCAGTGCTGTTAATTTTCTCTCAAATTAGTGACTAATAAATGTCATGTTTCCGCAAATCTATTATGTGCTCTATTTCTTCATTTTATATACTTATTTGCTCCTCAGAATTCTTGCTGGTGTCACTACAAGAGTACAATAAAATTATCCAACATCCATAATATTAATACTAAAAGAATTTAAAATGCAAATTAATTCTAAAACTATTCGATGCTAACATGTAGTCCATGAACTTGAGAGTGTCCATCCATCAAACTCCAGCTTGCCAAAGCAGTCCCATCTTTAACATCTTCTGAAAATCCATTACCATAGGGAGCAAGTCTAATACCCAAGGGGTATCCCATAGCACATGAGCCATTACACCCAACACTTCCTCCTGACCTCAGCCTCCCTTACTTCATAAAAGTAGGGAACCAAAAATACTATCCATATGTGTACACATCAGCAGGAAATCTCTGGCTGGTGGTTGTCCAAATCATATATGGCTTCATAAGGCTTTAAATTGTAGCCAGAAGCTGTGAGTAACCAATGCAGTCTATTTCTGACAGCTAATGACTGGAGGCCACTTCAGTTTGCACCTATTGTAGCTTTCAAGAGGATATTAAAGGCAGATCCATGTACATGGGATACATTACTCTTGTGAGATATTCCATTCCAGATACAGCCAGTTAGTGCAGCACCTAAGGCTGGATAAAGACCCTACTGACCATGCCTTCCACCTGCCCATCTAGCAGTAGCTGTGAGTCCAGGAAGACGCCGCATGTGATAGTCCTGCCCATTAGCAATGCTTCCCCGTGAAAAGATAATGGCAGAAAGATACTCAGTAGGCAAGTTGCATCTCTCTCTTGCTTGGGTTAAACCTGATTCACCCCACTCAGACCCCAACAGCCTCCAGATTAACAGGACAAGACTTTGCATCATGGGTTTAGCTCAGGAGGACATAATGCAATTGGGTATCACCAGTATAATAATGACACTGCATCTTGAAACAGCGAGTGCAATTCTTCTAGGAGACTGGAAGCACGTTTCCCCATTTACACAATTTTATTAAAAGCTATAAGCTTGAAGAGCTGCATCTCACTTCACCAGTTGCAAAACTAAACTGATGCTGGATTAAAACTAAATTGGGGGCAGAGTGATAAAGATAGGTTGATTACCCAGATGCAGGCAACACAGGAGACAATTAGAAATAATTTCTCCATTAACAATTATAATGTGTTAAAAATCCATTCTTTTAACTTTTTAACATATGTTGAGTTCAGCAATTGCTTGGTTAATTAATGGTCACTTTGAAATCTACAACAGGGAATCCTGGGAGGTTGAACTCTGATGCAGACTTCCAACAGATCATTTTGGAAAAATGACCCTTTAATTGCATAATTGAAGAGATTGCTGAACCAACATATATCAAGATTTCAGACTATCTCAAAGGCCTCATAAATTGGAATCTGGCAGAATGTTCATATTTTTCACACTGACATTTTAAACAACTGGGGCTTCCTTCCTTAATCTACAATCTACTTCACTGGAGATTCTTACGTTACTGCTTTCAGAATCAAAATCCAACTCACTATAGTAAGATTTTCCTGCTTCCCAACAGCATCCTGAGAACAGTAATTTTAGCTTTCTCACCAGATTTTGGCCTCTTTCCTCCAAGATAAGTGATTTACAGCAGTGGTGGGATTCAAATTTTTTTACTACCGGTTGTGTGGGTGTGGCTTGGTGGGCATGGCAGGGGAAAGATACTGCAAAATCTCCAGAGGTGGAATTTGCCGGTTCTCCAAACTATTCAAAATTTCCACTACCGGTTCTCCAGAACTGGTCAGAACCTGCTGAATACCACCTCTGATTTAGTCTCCCAAAGTCTCCCTGGTAGGCCACCTCTTCTGTCACCTGAGCACGACCAGCTGCTGCTGTTATATTCAATTCTTTTCAACCAATTTTTGTTCTCTGTGATTACTTCTCATTGTCAGGCTTTTAATCCTTAATTAGCATTGAGGGTAATACAGTATACTTCACAATGACTATATTCCATTTGTAGCTGTTTCTCCTCATCATGATTAATGGGCACAATCATCATGTATCAATTTGTCTTAGATTTGTCTTCCTTAAGGAGGCAAATATGCTTTCAGTAACAAAATAACTGAACAGAGGGAATAAAAGGGACAAGCAAAAAGCAACAATGATTTCAGGTCAGTAAATTATATGGATACTAAATTTTACCTTGCATTTTTAAGGGGCTTGTTGAGTCTAATTTATAATCCTCATATGACGATTGCCATAAATATTTTTGAATGATGAGCATAGGTAGAGATGTTACAAATGGTAGAAAAGGTGAGATTACATAACAGGAAAAATTAAAACTTCAATAAATAGGAGTGCTGAATTGACATAATCTTTGATATCCTATTCAACCTATCCTATAATATCAAACAAGTGGGAAGCAATAACAACTAAAGGTTAAAAACTCAAGGATCCTCATCAAAAACCAAGGGGATTAGATGATTGTTCTGAGTCATTTCCAACAGCTTTGGGAACAGATGAAAGACGACATTGTTTAATAATATGTTTTCAAAAATGGCTTATAAATTCTTATAATCACAATCATGGGAAAGACTGCTGACCTGACAGTTGTGCAGAAAACCATCATTGACACCCTCCATAAGGAGGGAAAGCCTCACAAGGTAATTGCAAAAGAAGTTGGATGTTCCCAAAGTGCTGTATCAAAGCACATTAATAGAAAGTTATGTGGAAGGGAAAAGTGTGGAAGAAAAAGGTGTACAAGCAGCAGGGATGACCGCAGCCTGGAGAGGATTGTCAGGAAAAGGCCATTCAAAAGTGTTGGGGACTTTCACAAGGAGTGGACTGAGGCTGGAGTCAGTGCATCAAGAGCCACCACACACAGATGGATCCTGGACATGGGCTTCAAATGTCATCAGAAGCGTCTTACCTGGGCTAAAGAAAAACAGACCTGGTCTGTTCTGCTCAGTGGTCCAAAGTCCTCTTTTCTGATGAGAGCAACTTTTGCATCTCATTTGGAAACCAAGGACCCAGAGTCTGGAGGAAGAAGGGAGAAGCACAGACTGCAAGGTGTGTGAAGTTTCCACAGTCTGTGTTGATTTGGGGAGCCATGTCATCTGCTGGTGTTGGTCCACTGTGCTTCATTAAGGCCAGGGTCAACGCAGCCATCTACCAGGAGATTTTGGAGCACTTCATGCTTCCTTCTGCAGACGAGCTTTATGGGGATGCTGACTTCATTTTCCAGCAGGACTTGGCACCTGCCCACACTGCCAAAAGCACCAAAACCTGGTTCAATGACCGTGGGATTACTGTGCTTGATTGGCCAGCAAACTCGCCTGACCTGAACCCTATAGAGAATCATTGGGGCATTGCCAAGAGAAAGATGAGAGACATGAGACCGAACAATGCAGAAGAGCTGAAGGCCGCTATTGAAGCATCCTGGTCTTCCATAATACCTCAGCAGTGTCACAAGCTGATAGCTTCCATGCCACACAGCATTGAGGCAGTAATTGCTGCAAAAGGGGCCCAAACCAAGTACTGAGTACATATGCATGCTTCTACTTTTCAGAGGTCCAATATTGTTCTATGTACAATCCTTGTTTTATTGATTGCATGTAATATTCTAATTTTCTGAGATTGTGGATTTGGGGTTTTCATGAGCTGTAAGCCATAATCATCACAATTATGACAAATCACGGCTTGAACTATCTTGTTTTGCATATAATGAGTCTATCTCATATATTAGTTTCACCTTTTAAGTTGCATTATGGAAATACATGAACTTTTGCACGATATTCTAATTTTTCGAGTTTCACCTGTATTCCTAATTTAATGATAGTCTTTGATTCTCCTGAGGTTCTCTCGTACCCTATTATTCATTAACAATTTATGCTGAAAAACTAAAATTGGAATTAAATTACCATATATTCAGAGAAGGTGCAATTGCCAGATTAATTTGGTTTTAAATTCCATTTCTATTAACCTTTACAAAGGCCCAGACCTATTGATTCACCCTTGTCACTTTTTTCTGCAATAGAAAATCAGCAATTTTGCCATGTCAGTCATTAATACATGGTTTAAATGCTGTTTTAAAAATACATTCTTTTCACTGAAACTAATTTTAATCTTCACACAACAGTTCTTCCCCAAAATAACTACCATTTTATTCAACAATTTATATATTTTATTTATATATATTTATTTCCTAAAACATAAATTGATCCCATTGTTAAGTCAACTTTAAAAAGCACAAATATGCTCTATACAAAATTCCTCCCATTCAAGCATGTTAGACTCATTTCATACAGATATAATTTAGAACATTTGCATTTAGTACATCTATACATAATATACAAAATTATTGGTATGTCCAGTTTATATAAGACTTATGAATGGGGCAAATAAAACCTTTGTGGTATATAAAAATTCAAAGAGCATGTGGTCAGATCCTGAGAATTACTTATTGGAATTATGTACTGACACACTTTTTTCTTTTACATACTACAATCATGAAAAAATATACTATGTCCTATGAAAAAGTTTGAGATATTTTTAGTATGCTAATGAAGCACCATACTTCTTAATATGATAATGAAGCTATAAAACTAGTACCTTCCAAACTACTATCAGTTGGAAGATTTGTATCACTTTTGGTAAATTAATTAACACTTCAAACTTTAGTCAGAACAACACTTCAAACTTTATCAGAACAAAACCAGGGCTTTAAATATTGGTGATGCATCAAAGCCCTTTGATTCAAAATACTTAACATTTAAAAAATATACTGCTCTGTATTGTGGTGTGTTTCACAGTCTTACTGCACAGCCTACCACATTTTGGAAGTTGTGCATAGCAGCAATTAAAAAAAAGAAAATATTAAAATGTAAGTCCACAGAATTTAGAAATTTAAAATTTATACTCCAATGCTGTATTTGCTTCAAGTTACAGGAACGCCTTTTACTTAAAATATGTGAAACTAAATATTAACATCAAATTTAAACCTTTTAAAAACAAAACTGCCCTCAAGAACTTAATCAAGAGTAACTGTTTTTTTTTTAAACAGTGGTTTCACAAGATCTTGAAAGCATCCAACGGGACTTCAGAGTTTTCATGATGCAGTCTGTAATGGTATGAAGTTTCTCTTGCATTTCAAAGAGTTCGTTCTCTGAATAGTTCCGAAGTCTTTCAGAAGTAATTTGGTCAGCAAGTAGATTTACCTGAGCCCAAAGGTCTATTGCTGATGACTCACCCGTACTGGAGACCTCGGTTTCACACCCATCTAAAAGGAAAGAAAACTGGTTTGTAAAGACATTCTAGGTGAGACCAAATTAAAGCCCTTTCAGACGTAGATAGCCTGTAACTCTTGTAACTAACTGTGTAACTATAGACCAGGGCTGTCAAACTCCCGGCCCATGGGCCAGATGCGTCACATGCTGGCCACGCCCACACCCGGTTTAGCAAAAGGGAAAAACATTCTGCACATGAGGCTGCTGTGAATTTGACACCCCTGCTATAGACAATCCACCCACTAACTGGAGAGATTTAGCCAGCAAGATAACAGTCTGGAATACTAGCATATCAGAGCAATTAGCCTTTCTTTTTATGGTCTACCTCACAAAAGCTGGTTAGTGTTCTTGGAATGTACCACACACACACGCACACACAATTAGCAATCAGGTCCTACAAGCTAATCACAAAGTTTTATTAATATTATTTTCAGATGAAATGTTACTATACTTGTGAATAATCAAAGGTCATGTATCAAGTGAATAAGTGTTTAGAAGAAAATGGCAACCAATTTGGCATACCTTGAGTGTCCGTATGCTACTTTTCTGACCTTTTTGACCTTTAGTTCTGCTGTATGCCACTCAAAACTGTTTTAGGACCCAGCAGCACAGAGATACCAAAAAATAAGTGTAGGAATACATACTTAAACATATAAGAATCATATAACCAGATTAATTATCCAGAAGAAACAGAGGAAGAGAACAATAACAAGGATACTGCCATAAGCTACACAGGCACTCAGTTTCATATGGGATTTGAATTGCTTAAAAGCATGCTTTCTTATGCTTTATATTAAACACAGCGAAACAGATCGTGTAGGTTTAAGTGATACTTACCTGCATTTTCATTTGTGGAAAAAAATGTCTCATCCATAGCACTGATTGATTTCTCTGTATCATCCAGGCCAGCATTTTCCTCCATTCCACGAGATTTTACCTGTACATATTAAGGTGGGAGGGGGGGAAGAATACTGTTTAATCTACAGATGAAAAAAATAAAACTGCAAGTGTGGTTCTTTTGAATGGGCCACTGTAAAATTATACAAGCGTTTTCTGCACTTGTAGGTTCTGCTCAGAACTGTCCAATGCTTAAGAGCAGTGCTTGGAACCTGATTTCTGTCATATCATACATTTTCCTAAGCGTGGCCTCCACAAATATTCTTAGTTCCTGAAATCAAAATGGCAGTTCCCCAAGTTGACAGTTGCGTAGTAGTTAAAATATAGTATTGCAGGCAAACTCTGCCCATAGCCTGGTGTTCAATCCTGATGGGACTTAATGCTGACTCAGCTTTCCATCCTTCCAAAGTCAGTAAAATGAGGATCCAGATTGTTGGGGACAATATGCAAGTAATGCTTCTACATCGTAAACTGCCCAGAGAAAGCACAATAGGGGTGGTGTGTAAGCCTAAATGCTATTGCTATTAACAGAATCAAAAGGCAAAAGGTGTACATTGCGTGAATTCAGATACCACTAGAAGAGTTGAATTAAGAAATATTACCAGTTTGTCTTCACCCTGAATCCCTTGTATATATGGATACTATCTGGATTATTATCTGAATACCTGTAACAGCCCTCTAGAAGAAAGGGATTGAGCCCATCAAAATATCTCAGGTAAAGGAATATGAATAAAATAAAACGGCTCACAAACACAGGCTTGAGGGTGAATGTGGGAAGGGGGGAAGGGAAATTAAACAGGATTAGAAGGTAAAGAACAGTTTAAAATTACTTGATCTTGTACCACAATCAGGTGGATGAAAATATCTTTTTTTTTACTGCATAATAATGAACTGCGGAGGGGTATGGAACTTATTCCAAATTTAAGTCTTTCACTATACTGCTATTCAGTATATTCAGGATGGGATGTTAGAAAAACCAGAAACAAAGATGTCGTCCTTACTTTTTTCCCACCATCCACAAACTACAAGTTCCAGATTATTTAAATCATTTATTCCCCCCCTCTTCTCCATGGAGAACCAACTTTTGTTAAAGCAACGCTTCCACTTTTGCTTATTTTAATTTAAAAGTACAAATAAGCTTACTTACCTGCTGCTCATGATAGCCTTTAAGAACCTTTCTAAGGTTTAAAACTCTAGGAGAGCGAATGGGAAGTGTTTTGATCTCGGCTGCGGTGAGAGAACTCAAGTCACCCACTGTTCTGATATTCTTTGCTCGAATCAGATGTCCTAACCCTCTCGTCCTAAAGGTACACAAAAGAAGGAGATTTAATTTCATGTACCATGGAAAATATAACTTTACCATCTAGACGTGTTTTTAAACTTCAATACAGGTTCTAACCCAATGCAGCTTATAAGTTTATGTGCATATTGAGGTAGTATGTTTTCCCCAATCTCCTTATATATGAAACTTTTCCAAAAATAAGCAATACTATATTACTATCCCAAAACAAGTAATTGAGAAGTACAAGATCACAATATTTCTGCTCCAACTATGTGTCCAAAAGGGCATTTTATCTTCTATTCCAATTTCAAAGAAAATCTTCTGGGTTAAAATAATTTTGTTATCAATCGGAATGAATTTAAGATTAGGAAATATTCACATTGTACAGAGCAATCTGTTTTTTAAAAAAACAAAACAAAAATAAAACACCTCATACAGCACCATTTGACTTTTTTGCTAATATAAACAAGAACGGGATGCACTATTTATATACATTTTCTGTCTATACAAAATATATATTCTTCAGCTGTATTTTCAACATGGTACATAACAATATACCATTGTTACGATATATAACAAATATATAAAATATATTTCAATATACTGAAAAAAGTACAACTTTATATTATTATGAACATTTTCACATATATAATTTAACCATTACCCCAGAATCTATCAGCATGCAACGTACCCTTCAAATGTAGATTCTTGTCATCCGGTGCTTGATCCTTTGATGCAGCTAGCGTTTAACTTCAAATGAATACATTATTTTACCTGTTGGGAGCACTGCCTAAACCTATAAACATGTAAACTTTTTCAGGACAGCCTGATTCAATGTCTTCCTACTTACCAAGTATTTGAAGTAATCTGAGGCAGAATTATGTCGACAGATGCTTTACAGCCCATCAGGGCAGGATATATGCTTTCTGTAGGTACTGGTGTTGGCTCCGAGCCCATTTCTGTGATCTTAAGTAAGACAGAAAATCATGAATTTGGATAAGTTTAAGAACTGAGCATGGGAGAAATTAAGATGAGGTACATAAAAGGGGATACAAATCTTACTAAACACTTCTTTGAGGTCTTATATTTATGGCTACGGGTTCCAGGGGACAAAGATCCTTTGGTTGGAGTGGTTATAAGCTGGATAGGAAAAGAGGAAAAAATGTTGCTCAAGATCATAGGAATCATCTACAACCCTGTGATTCTTTTTAAAGCAAAACAATTAAAATGGGGTCCTTTATTTAGGAAAAGGGCCAATTCAACAGGAGCATACTTCCAGAAGCAGTTAATACTTATTCAACAAACTAGCTCAGCTGGGGAAAAAAAACAATCACAAGGAAGATTTTTCTTACTGTTGAAATGACTTAAGGCATCTACGGAATGGGTTAATTCTTTCATTAACTGGAACAGACAAGAAATATGTGACTAAGCTTTCTCCTACCGGGCTTCTGGTTCCTTCCATGACCAAATTGTAGAAAGAGCAGCTACACAAGAAAACCAGTCAAGAATCACAACATAACTGAGCGATCATAACGTCTAATTCAAAAAGCAAGGGATGGATGCCTAAGTCACATCAACAAGAAAGAACCTCCATTCCAATGTTCATTTCCCAATTGATGTATGGTGACATCCATGTAATAGCAATAGGAAAATCAACTCATGTTATATGTCTTTTCACACCAACTGGGTGCAACTTAAAATTTTATTTTAGAGTTAACATCCCTACATGAAAAAAGGGCCTTTCTGTGTACACATACCGTGTTTCCCCGAAAATAAGACCTATCCCGAAAGTAAGACCTAGCACTATTTTCTAAACCTGCCCTAATATAAGACCTACCCCGAAAATAAGACCTAGTGTAAATCTCCAGTTCCAGGAAGACTTTTCAGGGAGCAACTGTGCACCCCAAACACCCCCTACACACTCACACCCACTATTTGGCACCATAAATATATAAGACCTACCCCGAAAATAAGACCTAGTGTGTTTTTGGGAGCCAAAAAAAATATAAGACAGTGTCTTATTTTCGGGGAAACACGGTAGGTGTGTTTGCTTCGCAACTACAAATTTTCTTGTGTTATGTTGTACAGTGTTCTGGAGGCTCCAAAGGCTTGCATAAAGTTAGATTTATGGAGTAGAAAATTGGATTTGCAGTAAAAAGAAACCCCGGTGTATGCGGGTTTTTTTTTTTTTTTGCTAATGCAGAGGATATTCAGAATCCAAGGTATGGCTTTTCTACAGATTAATTTGTTACAAAGCTCCTGCATCACTGATGTTATTTTCTAAGGGAAAAAAAAAACTAAGAAGAAGCTGAGTAACTACCTTGGCTTGGTGATTAGGTGAAGATTTAGCACTTCGCAAAGACTGAGAGCCATTATTGCAAGGATGAATTCTAAGTACAGGACTTCGCCGGTCAATGTCATCTGCCAATTCTTCTTGGTAGATTGGATTGGCAAAGGAGACTCTTCGGTTCTGTTCACACATATTTGACAAATTATTATTTAAGTAAACATGAAGTATCATACAAATGCAAAAGCTACAATTTCACAGCTTGGAAGTTCCCATGGCTTTACATGTTGCTTAAAGTACAGATCCCTTCAAACTTCCAAAGAAAATCTATACACATTTTGTTTATAGATCAATGCTTTCATAAAAACAAACAATTAAGATTATTATCTATAAAAGAAATATAGAAATCTATCACATGAACCTTAAATGTGCATCTTTGGTAAAAGCAAATTTATCTAACTTCCCACAAAGTGGACATGCTGTCCCAGGAAAGTCATGTACCTACAAAAGCAAATGTATTAATGTAAACCTGAATATTACAGTGATATTTTAAAACTGGAATACTAAATGTATTTCCTTGAGGAAGGAGAACTTTGGTAATGTAATAGGGAATTGTACTGCTAACAGTACTGGGCAACCTAAGTGATAGGAAGCACATAAATAAAACAAGAATAAGGAACTTCCTTTTTTCATATTTCATTGGAATCCAAAAGGCCATGGATTTACATTATACTTTGGACAGAAAGATACGGAATGCTATCCTTTCTTAACTCATTGAGGTTCTTTCATTTACTACACTTGTAAGTAGCCTTAACAAGGACATATGCATTTAAGCTTCACTAAGTGGAACACAGATAGTTATATAACATTCAGTTATGGTGGGGCCGAAATAGCAAGTTTACAATCAGACCTCCCTCACATTTTTTAAAACTGTTGCAGCATCTTGTGAGCTATTATTTATATAAATCTGATGAGCAAAGTCAATAGAGAAGCTAGCAGTAAAATTGCAAGCTGCAGTCATGGGACATCTCATTTTATGACCAAAGATGATTCACTTAACAACTATGGAAGTGAGGCAGTAAACCACATGGTCGTCTCACTTAATGACTTCACTGCTAATCCCAAATGTAGTCATTACGTGGTGACTACCTGTGGCAAACAATGGCTGTTATAGCTTCAGCACATCTGAATACTGGAATTTCAAAAAATTAATTCAAACTTTACATTGTTATTTTTATTTATTAAAATCTCTGAAGTCCTGACAAAACTGCAGATGTCAGAAGAGAGAAAGAAAATATTATTTAAGTATGTAAACTCTGTGCCACAATATTCACTCACCATGGAGTCAAATGAAGGCATATTTTTACACAACCAAACCCATTAAAGAATTAAATTATTTAGGGGGTGTGACCAATGCATTATCATTTGAATGCTGCTAGCACTTCATTTAGGCTCTGTATGAATTACTCCAAATCAGGCCCAACCATCAGGCATAAGAAATAGTTGGCTGAATAAAAAAATGTGTCAAGTAGGATATAAATGTTCAAGTGGCTGTACAATTACATGAAAATAATGTATCCTATAAACCAAGTAATGAAATTCCAGTGTTGATCAAAAGATCTCCCTTGACCCAACTATCTGCCATGTTTCATTGCTTCAGGCATGCCACATAGTCTTTAGTAGCTTAAGAGGCTGGTGAATCATGGATTTCAACTATGGCAAAGAAACTAAAACATATATTTGGGGTTTCAAAAGGAGTTTGTGTAATATGCAAATAATCAACAGGTAGAGTGGCACAAATGGCTTAAAAATACCTTGTTTGCAGGTGATGATGAATCTTCCTCTGGTTCTCTTTTGATGGCTCTCTTTAAAATGCTTATAGAAGGAGACGCTGATGGGGACCATAGACAGCGAGCCTGTGTCCCAGTGGGACTTCCACTGACTTTGGCTAAAGAAAGAAAATCAAGTTCTTTACATTTTGGTGGAGAATCCAAGGGGCTACTTTTCTCCTGCCACAAGACTAAGGTTGGATGTTCCCTTGGTGCACTTGCTGCATTATCTTCTGCCTTCTTCTTCCTCACTCATCTCATTTTCCTGCAGCTCTGCTACCTCAGTGGCAGATGTTACCGTAATCTCTTCTACAATATTCTGAATGACTCCTTCCTCAGGTTGTGCTCCCACAACTTGGATAATTTTGATCTCAGTATCTGTTTCACTTTCCAACTGACCATTTTGGTTATTACCGGCTTCCATTCCAGTCTCTGCTTCTGTGTCAGGTTCTAAACCCTGATCCTTAGCACTGACTTCTTCTGAATGTCTGAATCTGGTTCTAAACCCTGATCCTTAGCAATGACCTCTTCTGGATGAGAATCTGGTTCTAAACCCTGATCCTTAGCACTGACTTCTTCTGAATAAGAATCCTCTGAATCTGGTTCTAAACCCTGATCCTTAGCAATGACCTCTTCTGGATGAGAATCCACTGAACCTGGTTCTAAACCCTGATCCTTAGCACTGACTTCTTCTGAATAAGAATCCTCTGAATCTGGTTCTAAACCCTGATCCTTAGCAATGACCTCTTCTGGATGAGAATCCACCGAACCTGGTTCTAAACCCTGATCCTTAGCACTGACTTGTTCTGAATGAGAATCCACTGAACCTGGTGCTAAACCCTGATCCTTAGCAATGACCTCTTCTGGATGAGAATCCACCGAACCTGGTTCGAAGCCCTGATCCTTAGCACTGACCTCTTCTGAATGAGAACCCACTGAACCTGGTTCTAAAGGCTGACCCTGAGCACTGAGCTCTTCTGAATGAGAATCCATTGATCTGGATTCTGAAGTTGTTTCAGAGAAAGGAACATCCAGAATTCCTGCAACTGGCTTGTCGCTTTCATTTTGGACACATGCTAATTTCTCCGGTTCAACGTTTGGCGTATTGTTTCTTGGGACGCCACCGACAGATTCAGCACCATCGCTGGCCTCTTTCCGATCAGCGGCATCCTTAACGAAAGGCAGCGGGGTGCTTGTTGCACAAGGCTCTGTGCTCAGCCTCTCGGCCAAATGAATCTCTTCAGCAACAGGATCCAAGGCCAGGGCCACGCTTACTTTACTGAGGCTCTTCCTTGGCTCTTTTAACTTTGGTTCTGGAGTGCTTGCCCTTTTCGGTTCAGGGGATACTTTTTCCACTTGGGGAGACAGCTTTACATCACAGCATTTGCAGCTCCTGGATTTCCTTGTCCGCTTGCTTCTTTTGTGCTGGCATTCAGACACATCTAGAAATCTCTTGGGTGAAGGAAAGGCACCGACAGTGGTAGCAGAAGCATCTTCTTTTGAGCGCCACTTGAGTTGTTAGGTACCACAGAACTTGTCGAGAGTACTAGCTTCCTGCCTGTTTTCTAAAACAGGCTCTGGAGTGGATTCCTTCCTGTCAGCAGGCTTTCTCCCTGTATCTGAAGAGGCTCCAGGACGTGTCGGCCCTGAGTTTTCTTTAAGGTTCACACTGGGACTTAACGGGGAAGTATCTCTTTCTTCCTTTATGCAGATTTCTTTTGCATTAGTAGACATCGGAGGCACTTCTGTCTCTCCGCCAGAAGATATTTTCTGTTTTCCTACTGACCTGGTTTGGATTTCTACTGCAGCTTGGGAAGAAAGCTCTTGGCTGTCTGGCTCTTCCTTTGCTTGGTTCCCAGGGGAATCCTTTTTTTTCAATTTCCCAGACCGTTTCCTCTTTGCTCCTTCCTCTCTTGTTTCACCGATATCAGATCCAGAGTTTTCCATACTGGCAAGTAATTCTTGTGAAGCTGCTCTTCTTGTATGATACCGCGGAAATACTTTTAGTTTCTCCACAGAGGCATCTGGGCTTGGTTCTTCAAGGTCAGATGCAGCAGGGCTGCGTTCAGGTTTCCCAAGACTCAGGTCCAACTGTTCCTGATGGTTCTCTCTGGAGTTTAGGTTTCCTGTAGCATTGTTTACAGGCACACGCATTGGTGCATCTGCTGCTTTTTCAAGTTTTTCAGCCTTTTCTTTCGCCCAGAAGTCTCCCTGTTTTGTGCCATCTTCTTTGGTGGAGTCTTTTCATCATCTTTTTGCTTGTCCTTTTGTTGCTTGTTCTCTTTATCTTGGCTATCCACAGCTCCATCACTTTCCGCTTTTCGTCTTAAAGAACGCCTTAGTGTTTTTTGGTTGAGTGAAATGTCAGGACTTTGGTTAACATCAGACACCGCTTCTTCACAAACTTCTACTTCTGGAGATGTGTCCTCTTTGTGCTCTACACTTGGCCCCACATTTTCATTTTTAACTATGTCCAGGAGGACTTTACTCTCCACTGTTGTGCTGTCAGCCACACTGGGGATCTGAGACTGATCACCCAGCAAATGGTCTGCTTTTTCAGTGCCCACAGATAATTCCTGCTTCTCCTTGCAAAGCTTATCAGAAACCTGATTTTTCCCTCTTGGTCTGACTGCATTTGCTCTGAAGTTTTGTCATCCGGAGTTTTACTCTGTCTAAGGCTTGACGTCTTCATCTCAACCGTGTTGGTAGACTGCAATTTTGAATCAGGAATATTTTCTTCTTTGATTCTTTTTGATTTGACACACATCTCTAGAGCATTTAAGAACTCTAAGCGCGTCCTCTTTGTGCCAGCGACCGTTTTTCTTGCTCTGAGTTTTACACCATCTTTATTCTCCGGATTTGACTTTTCTTTTGAAGAGACATCTGTAGCAACTGCGCTTTCCTTCTGCATAAACGGACTTGTTAATGTTATAGAAATATTACTAAAAACTGAAGGACTGAAAGGTCTGTTCTCTAAGTCATTGAATTTTTCCAAAGTAACAAAGGCTTGCCTTCTGTTCACCACTGCCTGTGGTGTTGGTGAAATTATATCACTAGAACTTGAAGAGTTGCTGCTGCAATTAGGGGGATTTTCATTCAAAGTAGAATCTAATATCGGAGATTGTACTGCAACACAGACATTCAACTCCTGATTTTTCTGATCCAGCTTCTCTTTCTGAAAGTTATTAGGTTGCTCAGTAACAGTAGAAGTAATTTTCTCCAGAGATATATTTGATTTGTAATTTCCAGTTACTGCATGCGGAATGACAAGCTGATGACTTGTTGCCTCTTTTTTCTGCAATTGAACAATTTAAAACATTAGATATTATGAGTTTACTGCTTCCATCATTAATATACCACCCTCTCTATGAAATGATTGCATTAAGCATTTTGTGGGATTTCTAGTCTCCCATCCATGTATCTACTTAATGGGATTGTAACACTGTAACTACTTGGGAAGACATTTGTTTTAGTAATTGTTTTTCTATCCTGCCTCTAAAAGTGTTTGGCATTGCTTTAATAAAATGATCAGAACACAATGGTATTAAATTAGTGGCTTGCTCCATTTAAAGATAAACAGCTCTATCAAGAATAAAATGAATTTTTCTCCAATTGAACACCCAAAACCACAGGATTACTAAACACAATATAAGCAAGCCTAGATAATTCTACATATATGTAGAATTATCTATGTTATAAAGCCTGGATTACTGCTAAAGTTTTGTAAAAATAAATAAACTGATTTATTTCAGGTAAAATCCTTTCATATAAATCCTTTCTCAAGGAAACTATAAAAATGTGTTATGTTATCCTAAACATAAGTAACATTCAAAGTAGAAATGTACCTGGGGGGTTAATTTGTCCTTTTCCGTCCCTTGTTCTTCCTTTATGTCAACAATGGTTGGTTTCTCCCTACAACAAAAATCATTGGTTAAGATGCAGTGAAAATACAAAACCTTTTAAAATTTTCTTCTGGCGCTTATTACTTACAAAGAATCCTCCTGGTTCTGAGTGGCCTGGGAAAACAGAACAGCATCTTGAGACATATCCAGATTATTATACATGACAGGAATATCATCCCTGAAAAAAATGTACAGAAAGGAACACAACATGAACCAAACTTTTATTTCTGCAGAGGAAATCTAACTCTTTCTTTAGACAATCATTTTCAAAACAATTCTGAGAATTCTAGAAAATTAAATCTAGAGTCCAAGCATCTAGAGGACACCATGTGGAGAAAGGTGTTCTATGGCGAACTCTTCTATACACACAAGCCTGGTTTAGTAAGCTCCTTGCTAGTTCTGGAGTGGATATGCAGAGAAAAGTATAGGAGACTATATTCTTCGTTCCTTTGAGGCCATGGAAGCCTGTTCTTTGCAATTCTAGCATTTCCTGACCACAAAAGGAGCAAACTGTAAAGTCAGAAGTTGGCTGCCAAAATAGAATGGGTGTCCTTTTGACTCCTAAGCTTCATAACACAGAGAAGATGCAGGCAAAAAACTAAGTTAATGTGATTGAATATAACATGACAAACCTTTTAGTTCTCAGAACTTCTTTTTGGTGCTCTGTTAAGACTCGCTCTTTTGTTTCTGCAGGAATGTACACGAAGTCCACAGTGTTTTCTTCTTCCAAAGGAATGTTTTTTATATTTGATTTTGACCGTGAGAATTCTAGCTTTATCTTGTATGAGGAAAAAGCATTAAAAGAGAAAAATAGCTCATAAATAAGCATTGAGTCTGTATCTCAGGCATAACACACACAAAAAATAAATGATGCCCACCCCATCTACAAATGAGTAGGAGACCTTCTGCTCATGTCTGGGAAGGAGAGCAAGTTTGTAAATTGTAAATTTAACCACAATTCTAAATGAAGGACCCCATATCTAGACTACCATGATATACCTGGGTCTCACTGATATTTCCTATAACTACTAAAGATACAACTACCAAAACTATAATTTTATTAGTAAGCTTCTATGTCTTACCTTATTAGGTGTAATGTGAAAATCAACACTTTCTTCCTCTGGCTCACCGGTTTGGGCCAGGAATGAGTCCCTTTTTCCATTAGGATTTACTTTTATCCCACTGATGTTTGCACCCCACTGGGAGTTCTCCGTCTGTTTTAACATATGTAAGCATAATTTATTAAAATAAATTAAAATATCAATAATGTGGCTGAACTAAAGCTATATAAGTTTGTGTTTATTCAGATCAAAGAGAACTGCTAACAAAATTCCAAAGTGGAATTGAAAAAAAATCAGAACTTACATAATCAGAATAAGAAGTACTAGATCCCTCCGTTATATCACAGCTTTCAAATGCAGGCAGTAAGAGTATGAATTTTTGTTTTGCTTTATTTAAAACAGTTCTGCAAGGAAGCATAAAACAGTGAAAATCTGAAAATTGTGGTGATATTTAAAAATGTATTTTTATCAAAGTGTTTATAGCTACACTTTAAAAAGACCTATATTTTTTCTTTAGTAATTCCAAGCATGATGATATTCTAATTAAAAATGCTTAGATTTTAAACAGAACCTATTTTCACATATACTTTCCCCAAATCATTGCTACCTCATTCATGTCTATCTTAAACAAACCGAAGAGAAAAAGATTAAGAGCATTTATCACTGTATTTTCATACAGAATTCCACTGTCAAGTTTATGGTGACATGAAGTTCTAAACACAAGACTACCAGGACAGAATGAACTGAGCTCCAGATCTTTTTTCGAACTCCCAACTCTCCTAAGGCCTATTCTAGTTCTTAACACAAAAAAAGTGAAATATTAATTCACAGCTAAAAACAACTCTCATAAAGTATAACGTCATATAATACTGCACTGTTTAACAATGGTAATCCCAGCTTATATAGCCAGAACTTCAAGGACTATTCTGAGTCCCAACTTTTCAGCACTATTGTAGTTTTGCATGGTCACTGAATGAGTCTTTGGTTGAAATATTAGAAAAAGTTATTGAAATTGTTTGTACTTGTCTTTTCTTATTCTCTTTCTTTCTTCTTTCATTCATTCTTTCTTTCTTCCTCTCTTTTCTTTCTCTCCCACTTTTCTCTGGATATTTTTCTCTTTAATATTTTATATATTTTACATTTTTCTTGGTTTGTATTATTTTTTAATTTTTATACTTTTAAACTGTAATAAAAATTATTTTTAATAAAGCCAAGATGTTTTGTACATGTCTTTTCTTATTCTCTTTCTTTCTTCTTTCTTTCTTTCATTCTTTCTTTCTTCCTCTCTCTTCTTTCTCTCCCACTTTTCTCTGGATATTTTTCTCTTTAATATTTTATATTTTTCTTGGTTTGTATTATTTTTTAATTTTTCTACTTTTAAACTGTAATAAAAATCATTTTAATAAAGCCAAGATGTGAGCCTTTCTTCTTATCAGTTCTGGTTCTGGGATGCTCAACTGAATGAAGCAACTGGTAGAAATAATAAATTCCTTCCTTCTTGTACAGCCTCTTTTCGTGCGACTATATAGAGGGATGTATCAGGCACAGGAGAAACTGTGTCATAAATAGAAGGAATGTCTAGATCCAAATTATGTTATATTATGTTATGTGTCTGTTTTCAGGTAACACAAAATGTTAGGATGAGCAAAAGAACAAAAGATGTCTTACTTAAATTCTTCAGGGTATTCCAGGCCTTCCTCTTTTCCAAACGTTGTATTCCAAAAGCGAGCAGCATGACTGCTTATATGCTTATTCTTATTTAAAAGCATTGCACTTAATAATGGAAAAACCTCTTTCAAGACACAGCTGTCAAAGGCTGCAGTATAGTTCGACTGCAAACAAGTAAGGCTGTCTGCCAGTAACTTTTCACACTAAAAGCAAAAAGGGTGTAAGAAATATCATTATTTTTTTTTAAAAAATGATGTATTAATCTCATTTGCATTTTCATAACAAGCATATTGCCCTTTCTAATTTATACCCCGTTCAAATTAAATTTATAACAATTCAAATAAAAAACAAGTTATCTTCTAAAGGCAATTAGCAATTGGGAACTTGGTTGAACTCCGTTGGCTTGATGGACAGTGTTATTTATTTACTTATTTATTTACAAACCATATATGCAATAAACCTAGGTGGCTCATTGTATCACCAGTAAAAATAACAATAAAACACATCACCCATACATGAAACAGTATGTTTCCCACCATGTCACTTCAGTTTAAGAGCCTTGGTGGCGCAGGCTGTTAAACACCTAGCACTTAAGTTCCAGCTGCCTGCAATTAGTGCAGGCTCGAATCCCACCAGGCTCAAGGTTGACTCAGCCTTCCATCCTCTCGGGGTAGGTAAATTGAGGACCCAAGATTGTTGGGGACAATAAGCTGACCTTGTAAAAATGCCGCTTAGTAATAAGCAGGCATATACAATGGAATGAAGGCTATTGCTGAGCACACTGGGTTGTGCTCCAAAAATTGTAAGCTGCCCTGAGTCTCCGGAGAAGGGCGGCATATAAATATGAATAAATTTTTAAAAAGTGATATCCAACGATTGGCTCTTCCCCATCCTACACTGATGCCTTCATAAAAATACGGAGATAGTTTGTCATTGCATAAACCTCTGGGATGTTTTCTTGAGTTCTCAGTCTTATTCTATTAGCCGGGAAATAACCAGAGCCAGCATCAGTGGTACCTCCCAATACAGAGCTTTGCATGCATCAAGAAGGATGTTATGCTTACCCCTACCAATACAGAATATCTTCTCTAGATTTGAAGAGGCAAATAGGAGGTGTAGTCCCTGATCTGGCCTTATCACCCATATTTGGAATTGATACAGAAACCCACTGGTAACCAGTGCAGCCCTTGAAAGACTTGTTATGATCTGCCTGTAAACATCTACCAAAACATTTTCTGCTGCATTCTGAACCAACTGCAACTTCTGAAGGCCATTTTAAATGGCAATAACTATATTTTAACAAAATTCGACCACAATATATATCAATCAAGGTAAAAGGATGACAATCTGATACTACTGTCAGAATAGGTCCCCACATGCATGCTAGCTAGAAGTGCCACTGCAATCTGCAGTACTCTCCCAGCCAAATCTGTATTTCTATGGCAGAGTAAATCTGAATTGGGAATACCTCTCATAAATGAGCAAGTGAGCACCATTTATTTATTAAAAACGTTTATAAACTGACTCAACTTCAGGGGCTTTAGGTGATGTACAAAGTCTATCACAACACAAAGCACAATATAATAAAACAATAAAAACCATAAGCTGTATTTCTTCTAAAATTAACTGTAGAACAGCAGCATATTGAATATTGTTACCATTTAGGAATCAGAAAAATAGCTTTTTTCTATATATAAAGTACCTTGAAAATGAGTGCAGGATTCGTTCTAGAGGGATTAGCAGACCTTGTAGGAAAAAATAGTTTGCATGTAAGTATCTATTCATCTATAAAGTTAACAACTGCAGTTTGACTACAATCTTAAGCTGAAATACAGTTAATAGGTAAGATATACAGTAGATACTGGTTTAGTGAATAGGTTACACTGCATATATTAAGGAAAGAGTACACTGAATACATTAAGAAATTATCCAAGTGCTAAGCACTTATTCAACTATAATATATATGTCATATTCTGCCCTTTCATTCCAAATGGTGTTCAAGGTATCACCAAAAATGAAGATAAAACAGAATTATAACACTAAGCTACTCAAGTCAATTAAAAAACCCCCAGCAAACTGCATCCCAGGAAAGTAAAGCACATTTCAATAAATGAATGCACAAAATGTTTTTCTATTTTTAAAAAAAGTAAAACAAAATTATTTGCTTGCTGCCAGAAGATAACAGGGATAAACCCATCTGGGAATGAGGGAATACTCACTGAGAATGCCTTCCTGCATTTCTACCAAATGTTTCTGATGGCCAAAAGACTGAGAGTGAGGACTTACCTGAAGATACTAAAAATCAAGGTTTGTATGTAAAACTTCATAGTGATTTGACAGGCCACAAAAACAGATTAAGAGTTTATCTTTGTTAAGAAAGTTACATATTCTCTGTAACTTCCCAGTCAAGAATCTGGAGTCAGCCTTCTGAACAATTTTTAAAGACAGCCCAGCACTTTCAAATGAGATGCAGCTAAGGTAACTATAATTGTGCCCATATCAACACAAATTAAGGAATGGCCCAATGCTCTGCAACGCAATTAAACTGAATTTTTCAGAGAAGGATTAACATTAATCTGTAATCATGTACATACTTCCAGGCTGTTTCTCAACTAAGAAAATTTTAGCTGCATAATCCTGTAAGTTTTTTAACAGATCAGTTAATGAGCGTATGGGTAAAAAAAATGTCTGCAATCAAAAACCCCAAATCTGTTTTAAGACGAAGCTTTTATGTGATAATCACCTTCTCTTTCCTAGTAGAAAAATGAGCAATCTTTTCCTTGGTGAAGCTTGCTTATGCAGTTGTAATAAATGTTTGATTATAAAGCTACTCGGTTCAAGTAATTTAAAAACTGATATTAAAACCTAGTTTAAAATGTGATGTTTTAATTATAGAACTTTAAATTAGGATGCCACCAATAAAATATATCTATAAAGTCAAGAGTTGAAGTAGTAGTCAAAGGGTCTTCCATGATTATGATTACATGCCCTCAAATCAATGTCACCTGTTAGGAACCACAGAGATGCATTTTCTCTGGAATTATCTTTCACTAACCTGGTCCTTCAGGTCTTCCAAAGGTGCATCTATCACTCCTGTACCTTGCCCACCCATCTTTAATCTGCTTTTGCCCTCTTTTAATTTGCAGTCTTTATGAAAAGCCATCCAAAGCACATGCAATAACCTTCCATCATTACTTCAGATTATTTGTATGAGACAATTTCACCAGAATAACATCAGTGTGCAACTGCTACATCAGTGAAACCCAGCTCTATAATACACACATACTTACTCTATTTTTTCATATAACGCCGTGAAAGGTTTTGCAATAAATCCCAAGACCGCTCTGATGACAGAAGGCAAAGAGATGTGGGCAATGATATTCTGAAGAATACCAATGATCACAAAAGCAACAGGAGCTAATTGTTCAAAGTCAGATTCCTCGGATACAAGCATCTTAAGAGAGTTTATCAGTATTATCAGAAGTTTCATTACAGAACACAGCTTGCCAAGGGGATTTTTCGACCTTCTGGCCCACTCCACCAGCGTCTGTGGAGCTGAAGAACAATTTAACATTAATTTTACTTGAAACATAAAAACTTAGTAGCATTTTAAAATGAAAAGTTATTCAGATTCAACCATCCCTCATACCCACTTAGTTGCAATATCACTTGTGGAAGGCAGAAGGTCATGCTTCTCTGTAACCATGTTCCAAAGCTTAGCTTGTTATTATTAAAAGCAGTGGGACAGAAGATGATGAGCAATGGAATGGTGGGAATAGAACTAAGGATACTGTACTTATGACGGCTGCAGCATCTTGGGGTCATGAGAATGCCATTTGTGACGTTTCCAGCCAGCTTTCGACAAGCAAAGTCAATGGGAGGATTTGGATTTGGGCAAAAAGGGCACAAAATTGGTACATAGCCATGTGAGGACTCAATAACCGCATTGCTTAGCGACAGATGTTCTGACTGAAAATGTGGTTATAAGGCTGTTAAGGACTATGTGTATTAGGAGAGGTGAAAAAATATAAAAGGAAGAAAAATAGAGATAGGCCATTGAATATTGCAATATTTTCATACTAGCAAATCTTACGTTTATGTGCTGATAGGAATCTCTTATCATAAGGTGCAAAACAGATGCATTCAACTATGACGGCTGTAATATAAGAGAGTCCTTCCAACATAGATTGATCCTGAAATAGAAATAAAACAGATTTGCCAAGACAGAATACAAAGGAACACAGAAATATATGTGTATTAGGATAAGGGGACCTCCACTTACAAGATGTGTTTCATCTTTTAATCCAGATATTATTTTGGCACAGAGTTCCTCACAGCATATGTTATCGTCTGCTGTTGCTACTAGTAATGCACAACGGGCAAATGCTTTATACAGTTCTGACCAAGAACGCAATAGTGTTTTCATGGCAAGCTGTAGCAAAACAAATTATATATTAACAAACCTTAGATTCTAAATGACAAGTACTACTATAGATATTTAAAGTTTCCTACCTCTGGGAACTCAGAAGATGAAAATATATAGTTTACTGGTAGCAACAGTGCAGAATAAATTGCATTGAAATTATGCTCCAAAGCATCCCCTTGATTGACTTCATTCGTCTAAGGGGGAAAAAAAGTAGCCCAAATTGAAAACATTGAAAAATTTTAACGTTCAAGGCATTTAAAACATTGTTCAGGTAGTCCTCGACTTAAAACAGTTCATTTAATGACATTCGAAGTTACAACAGCACTGAAAAAAGTGACTTAGGACCATTTTCCACACTTATGACCGTTGCAGCATCCCCATGGTCACATGATGTGCATTTGGATGCTTGCCAACAGGTTCATATTTAGGACACTTGCAGTGCCCCAGGGTCACATGATCTTCTTTTGTGACCTTCTGACAAGCAAAGTCTACAGGAAGCCAGATTCACTCAACAGCCACGTCACTAATTTGACAATTGCAGTGATTCACTTGACAAAGGTGGCAAGAAAAGTTGTAAAATGGGCAAAACCCATTTAACAAATTTCTCACTTAGCAACATAAATCCTGGGCTCAACTGTGGGCATAAGTCAAGGACTACCTGTATCTAGGTCAGCCGTGGGCAAACTATGGCCCGGGGGCCGGATCCGGCCCGTTCGGCTGTTCTATCCGGCCCGTGGAGCCGAAAGAGCGGTGGGTTCTCTTGCTCTCCCAGAAGGCTACATGAAGTAATCTAACTTTGAATTTATATTAGTTCACACAAACACTCCATCCATGCTTTTGTTCCGGCCCTCCGGTCCAGTTTAAGAACCCATTGTGGCCCTCGAGTCAAAAAGTTTGCCCACCCCTGCTCTAGGTTGACACATGAACTGCTTACTGTTTATATATTTAAGACACACTAACACCTTAATATTCTTGTTTATTTTTTAAGTCTAGTTCCGGAAAGTATTTTTATTTCTGTAGTAATATTTTGGTTATCTCTATACAATTGATACTTAACTAGACAAATTAGTTCAGTATACCTGTTTAATCCATTCAGTTAATGGGTTAACCATAATACTCCACATTCGCCACAAATATTCCTTATTTTCCAAGTGCATGGCATTTTGACTCACAATTGTGAGTACAGACTCAGTAAAAGCCAGAGGAGACGTAGGGCCAGACAAAGCACATTCCACAAGAGTTTCGAAGTTTGAAAAGAATCTAGTTAAGAAAAAGAAAGAAGTAATTAGAATCAAATTAAAGAGATGTATTTTAGCAACTAACTATCCAGTTGGACATAATCAAATTAATTGGTGTAGTTTTAACTTTTAGAGATGGGAAGGGTAGTTAAGTTATACATAAGCAGGATAACACTCTCACCCCTCTGTTCAACATCTATATGAAGCCGCTGGGCGAGATCATCCGTGGTTTTGGGGTGAGGTATCATCAATATGCGGATGATACCCAGCTTTACATCTCCACCCCGAACCACATCAGTGATGCCCTCTCTGTGATGTCCCGTTGTCTGGATGCGGTGCGGATCTGGATGGGGAGGAACAGGCTTTGACTCAACCTGGCCAAGACTGAGTGGCTGTGCGTACCGGCATCTCGGAGTATCCAGGATATTCCATCTTTGGTCATAGGGGGAGAGGTGTTGCCCCCTGTGGATAGGGCTCGCAACTTGGGTGTCTTCCTAGATACACAGCTCAGTTTGGAGGAGCAGGTAGGAGCTGTGACCAGGGGGCATTCGCCCAGATTAGCCTGGTGTGGCAGTTGTGCCCTTATCTGGACTGAGATGCCCTACGCACAGTCACCCATGCACTTGTCACTTCCCGAATTGACTACTGCAACGCTCTCTACATGGGACTGCCCTTGCGGACCACTTGGAGGTTACAGCTGGTGCAGAATGCGGCCGCATGGGTTGTGATGGGAGTGACCCAATACTCCCATATTACACCCCTCCTGCGTGAGCTGCATTGGTTGCCGGTTGCCCTCCGGGTGAGATACAAGGTGTTAATGTTAAGTCCTTGGGTCCGGGGTACTTGCGGAAGCGTCTCCTGCCAGCATCACACTCTGATCGCCCTGTGCGCTCCCACAGACAGGGCCTCCTTGGGGTACCGTCAGCTAGACAATGTTGGTTGGCGCCGCCCAGGGATAGGGCCTTCTCTGTGGGAGCACCCACCCTGTGGAATCAGCTCCCCTTGGGGTCTCGTTTGGCCCTGGACCTCCGCTCCTTCCACCACGACCTGAAGACTTGGCTGTTTCAGCAGGCCGGCCTGGACTGAAATGAGTTGGTGTGGGTTTTTAAGTAATTTTAATTGAATTTTATGGGTTTTAGATTTAGAGGAGTTGTGATTTAATTATTTTTAATTAATTTATTGTATTGGGATTTTATATTGTGAGCCGCCCTGAGTCCTTAGGGAGAGGGGGCGGCATACAAGTCTATTAAAATAAATAAAATAAACACTACCATTTGTTGATGCATTATCGTACTTCACAAGGGTTATTTTAAATAAAGTAGCACTTCCAAATAAACTTCAGTATCAGGATACAGAATTTTTAAAACTATTTTTTAATAATCATATAGATTAATAAAAACTGTTCAGGAATACTTACCTTCTGTTTTCAACTCCACATTTCAGAAGATCTTCACAGAATAAAAGCTGAACCAGGAACAGTGCTGGAGTTCCCTGACAAGAAAAGAAAACCTAATTATTCAGGCAGTTAAGTCTATTATTCATTGGAGTAATGTAAAGTTTATTCTGCCTTACCAACTCTGCCCACCATCAACATTTTCATCAAGACTACGTTTCTGTTTCACAATTGTCAACCAACATACTTTTATGAAATAATTCAGCCCTTCGATATTACCGTGACATTATAAAGGTTGACCTTGTGACCAGGCATTCTTCCTAGCATCTTGGCTGGCAAAATTATGTAAATTCAAATGCCAAGCCTATTTTATTGCAATGCTGGGAATTACTTTCATTCCCAGCCAGAACTAATTATAAACAGTTCCTCAAGATAAGCATATGCCTTTCAGTACGGTGGAATGTTGCCAAAAACAGAAGTCTCCAATTAATTATAACAGAAACCAACCGAAGTACCAGAAAAAACCAACCAGAGTACACAGAGCTTCAAGGAGGACTTGGAATCTATTGAACTACTTTGCTTCCTGCAAAGATTTCGTCGTTGAGGTCTGACTTTTATCCCTTATGGGAGGGGCAATCACCTCCCAGCCTTACTTCCGAGTCGCCCCTTCTGTTTCAGCTGCTCTCACCTTCTAGTAGCTCTGCACATACACACACACTGGGAACAGGCTCCCCTGGGGCCTCTGCTTTGCTACTGCCAGACTCCGAAGGCAGCACCCACTCCCAGATGGTCCTGACCCCATCCCTGCATCGGATGCAGGACCCTCATCCAAGTCCTCTCCAGACTCCCTGACTGGTTACCATTCTTCCTCACTGTCCAAATCCGCTGCCGTCTGCATTGGCTGCTGGTGAACCACAGCAACCACTTATAAATATCTGTGCCTGGTATCTTACCAGTTGTATTTCTTATAAGAAACAAACCATGTGGTATACCATGCTTTGTGTAAATAATCCGAGCAGCATCACACATCATACGTATTGTACTTACATTCAGAAGATCCATGTCAGCAATCTGATAGGCTGGTGATCCCAATACTTTTGGAGGCAATTCTTTAATAGCCACTTCTAACAAGGGCTAAAACAGAAAGCAAAGTGTTTCATTTAACAGGTAACAAGGTAAAATTATTAACTGGTATCTATATCAGATCAACATGATTAAAATTATAAAATACTATTCTCCTTTTTTATATATTCATGTTCATTTGGAAACTGAACATATAATGAAAAAAAAATCAAGATTATCCAAAACAGCATTCTGCTGCACAGGAAATAAGCACTATTTATAGCTTATATCTTATCATACAAATATGACTTATCCAAAGTATTATGCTGTACCTGAGTACATATAATAGCAAAATTTGCCCTTAAGATCTAATAAATAAAATGCTGAATCACTTTTCTAAGTATATAAACCAATAAAGGAGAATATTTGTAGCTCAGGGTTGAAATGAGTGGATCCTTGGTGCTCTCATAAGCACTAAGGATGTTACCTAGTTTGGGTAATGAAACATCTTGAAGAAAATAACCAAATTCAGAGCAAAAAGGACCCCTCAAATATATAAACTTCTGATCAGCAAAACATTGCCTTCAGCTCTAATAAATAAAATACTGGAACCACTCTTATAAATATATAAGTCTCTAAAAAGGCTATCCAATTTAGGGTTCATTTTATAGAAGAATGGTGAATACTATAAATTTAAATTTCACACGTGTAAAAACTCTATCAACACTTACCAATGAGTTTAATACTGGCAATTCTTTTGACAAAATAATGTTTTTTAAAGTCTGCAGCAACATAGTTAATACTTCTGAATTCTGCCGTTCTCTTTTGTTGCCTACAAATAAGAAATAAGTTGTGCATGTGGTGGTCAATCAGATCTTATAACACTAGACATAGTAACAGGCTTCATACACTAACTGCATCTTTACCCAGTTCCCAGTTTGGGCAAATCATTTCTAAATAATGAGGTTTAACTGTAAGCTGTGTTCAAACAGTAGCATGGTATGATACCAATTTACTTAGACAGCTATAAGTGTAAATGAATAAATTCAGTATCTCCTCATTTTCATAAGGTCTCTATACAGTTGAATCATATAAACAATGATTACCTGATTCAATTGCAGCTTTCACAAAACCAACTAATTCTCTCCATATAGCAGTGAGCATAACATCTGCAAGGCAAGATTTAAACAAAAGGAAAATCAAGAGAAAAATCAGTTAAGTTAATATTATATAAACACTGGACAGGTATCTGAAAGATGCCAACTACTGCACTATAAGAAGATTTTTTTTAAACAAAAAGTGCCCACTAAAGAATTTTTCTATGAGTAGAAGACAAAAGCTGCAAACAACTTGGCGAGTTGTTAACATCCAAATCACCATGGCAGTCAGCAATAGGGTTTCTGGGGCTTATCTTGTCCAAAAGGAGACAAGGAACTAATTCAGTTTACGTTTCAGGAATAGTAAGGAACAAAGAAAAAATGGAATACGCCTGCAAGGAACAGTCCAACCAAAGACTCAACATCCAGTGCCAATGGAATATAGACAGTAAAATGCTCAGTTCTATCTATCTGAACAATTAAAATGAACCACCATCATCATTTTTTTCCTCATCTTTTTATGACATGCCTCTTTTCCACTTTAAGCCTGATAGCAAGAACTAGCTAACTGGTTTATTTTTTATTTATTTATTTATATTTATACAGCATTCCTATAGTTAATGCCTTTTGCCTTTAGAGTTGAAGATTCCTGCTTACCATAAATATCCAACCTGCACATAAAGTCCTTACCGGAAACATCTCTTCCAATTGCAATGAAACCATCCCGAGCTGCATTTATGAAAACACTGGCATACTTGCAGAAAAAGGAAGGGCTGTTGATTACTGGGCACTGAAGAGGTTCTATATAAGGAGACAGTAAAGAACTTCTATCACTGACAGATCAGTAGTTTTTAAAAATAAAACTAAGGCTACAGTATTTTACCTTATTATAAAAGTTACTTTACCGAACAAATAGTTACCTAAACTAAGTACAATTTTATTTTCCTTGGCGAAAGTCAATACTTCTGGTCCCATAAAGAAGTGAAGCAGCATTTCAATTCCTAGAAGCTGAATAGATGGAATAACAACTCCTTCATTGCTAGAATTCAAAGTCATCTTTGGAGTGGCATTATTTCCAAAAGGGAAAACTCCTGAAATAAAAAATTGCATTTTTCTCTCTCTTCTAGCAAAGAAAATGGTTTATACAGGGGAAAACCCCCCCACAACACCCCACCCCAGTAGGAGTAACTTGAAGAGCTGGCTGATGGAAATGAGGTTGAAGATCTGACTATGTCTCATGCTTCTAACAATAGGAATTGTACCTCAAAGCTAGCCAGCGTATTTTATTTAGAAAGTTTCCCCAAATGTATATGACATCATCTTCCATTAATGGTCCTATGCTTAAATTACAGCTACACAGTTCTAAACTGCAGTGCTTGTTAATATTACCTTAACAAAGCTTACTTTCAGGAATGGCAAGGAACAAAGAAAGTCTACTCAAAATGTTCTACTTTTCAGGGCAAGTGCCTTGGAACAGATTAGGAGTGTGAAAGAAATGGAAAAGGGCTTTTTTTTTCCTTTTAAACTCAGAACTAACGTATTTTGCAGGTTGTGTGAACCATTTCAGGTCAGTGGTACAATTGGGCAGAATTTCCTTTTCCTTCCCCTCCACAATGCCATATCCCACCAGTGTGGTCATCACCTCCCAACCTTCCCAGCGCTTCCCCTCCCTCTCCCAGCTTCCAATGTGCTTGTACCTGCTTGCTTCATACCTGGCTTTCGTGAACAACATGGCATAGATAAATTCTGATTAGAAATTAGCCATGATGAATTGTCTTGTAGTGGAGAGGCAACTAGGCTTAAAGTGTTCAGAATTAATGGTACACAAACCTAAAAAAGAAACACTGAAGCATAAGCCCAAAATAAAATAAATTGGCAGATCAGATCTCAATAATTTATTCTAGCAATAAACAAGAGGTATTTAATGCATACATATATTATTTATTGAATGGGATAATGCATACAAGAGCACAATCAATATGTCAGATATTGCATACAAATGTAAATGTCCTCAGAACCCCATTTTAACTAATGCTCAATATTAGTTTAACAACAAACATTAAGCTACCTGTTCAAAGTGGACTGGAAGCTGAGATCCAAGCCTCATTAATAAATACCACCAAACTTCAAGCTTGGTCAGTGCCAGAGTTTCAGTTCTCACATGAATAGAGGTCAGTGGCTGCATCAGCAATCTCAGCCTTTTTGCACTGCATAATATATCTTCCAAAACAGAAATTGAAAATATTGATTATATTGAATAGAAAGAGAAGCTAAGTTTAATCCTTCTTGCCTCACTGGATTGCTATGAATTGAAAATGGTTTTGTCTAATAAATATGCCATCCTCTTTTAAAAAAACGTTTTATTGAAGATTTTTACCATTGTAAAAGATAGCCCAAACTAATATCAGAAAGAAAAAAATAAAAAAATAAATACAAAGTGCAAGAAAAGGAAAGAAAGGAGGAAAACCAACAGAAAAACAAATACAAATAAGCCACTCCTTTTCTATGGGTGTTTCAGAAATATAATTCTCTTACACTTGTGTAATTATAGCAATAGCACCTAGACTTATATACTGCTTCATAATGCTTTACAGCGTTCTCTGAACAGTTTACAATGTCAGCATATTAGCCCCCATAATGTGGTCCCTCATTTTACTGACTATGGAAGGATGGAAGGCTGAGTCAATCTTGAGCCGGTCAGAATTGAACTGCTGGCAGTCAGCAGAGTTAGCCTGCAATACTGCATTCTAACCATGCCCCACCATGGTTCTTGTATTTGAATTCTGTACTCCCTATCTCTAAAAGCTTCAAAATGTAGTCTTCTATAAGCTTTCTCATGGGAAAGTATTTTAGACATTGGTGTTTCAATGGGCCTTTGGCAAGCATGATTGAGGCCCATTTTCTCTTTTTCTTCTTCCCATCCAGGGGTCTATGGAGATTCTCAACCATCCAAGTCAGGGTTATCCCAAAGGTGCTTTCCAAAAGGCAAATTGACTTTGTTTTTTTCCCCCCCTTGAAAACATTTCGCTTCTTATCCACGAAGCTTCTTCAGTTCTAGAGAACTGTTCTCAGAACTGAAGAAGCTTTTTGAATGAGAAGCAAAACATTTTCAAGGAAAAAAAACCACGAAAGCCCAGTTGTCTTTTGAAAAATACCTTTGGGGCTTTCCAGCCAGGTTTCTTATCGCTGTCACCTTTGTTCTTTGTTTTTAAAGGTTTTTAACCATTTGAAAATTGCCCAGAGTTGCTGGGAATCAGGCAGAACTCAAATTTGAGTAAATGATTTATAGTGGGTGAAAAGCACATTCTCATAAGAGATAGCTGGTATCTGGCAACAATAAGAACTATGTAAATCTTATATTAAATACAGTCAAGATGGCAACTAATTTAATTTGATTTGATTTGATTGGACTTATATGCCACCCTTCTCCCTGAAGACTCAGGGCGGCTCACAACATTAAAATACGAATACAAATAAGTTAAATAAAATACTATTAAACATTAAGCCCAATAAATTTAAAACCCACAAACTAATCTAAAACAACAGTTAAAAACCCATCCCCACTCCACTTCAGTCCAGGCCGAATTGCTGAAAAAACCAGGTCTTCAGGTCACGGCGGAAGGAACGGAGGTCCAGGGCTAATCGGAGCCCCAAAGGGAGCTGGTTCCACAGGGTGGGTGCTACCACAGAGAAGGCCCTACCCCTTCTAACTAATAACTTCCTATGTTTTTGTGTGTCAGCTTAACCACTGATGTTCCTTCTGCATGTGAGAAACAAGAGTATATTCATTGCCGATACTTACTGCTCAACATTTTAGCATACCTGGATTTAAAGCAAAGTTATCAATCAGACTTTTCCATGCAATGAAAGCTATTTTCTTCACCACTGGGGAGCCACTACGAAATCCAAGTTCTTCTAAATGCAGCAAGGAATTGATAAAGCTTCCACTATGATGCAATGTCTAAAGGGAAAAATACAGCATCACTGTACACTGTAATGTACTTCCGGTATCATTAGCTTATAAAGATTTTTTCTCCAACTTACTTTTCCAAGCAGCTTTACAAACAGAGGCCAGAGTTTCAGAATATATGTTTCATGTTTTGAAAAAAATAGCTTTTGGAGTTCTGGAATTACTTTCTGTAGGATTATAATAGAGAAAATTTATTACAATGTTGAATTAAACTAGATAAAAATGCACCTTGATGAGATTCTTGGGGGTTTGTTCAGAAATGGTCAGCTAGGATCCTAGAACAGTATTCTGAATTTTTTTAAAAAAATGAAGTTTTATTATACGTTTTCATTTTGTATTACAGCTTCAATTTTACAGCCACAATATACTGGTTGTATCAACATTATACATTATGCCTTCTATTATACCTATGTTCAACTATTTAACTTTTCTTTACAAAATATCATATTTATCTTTCTTATTCCTATAGTTCTAACCGGGTTTCTATATGTATATATTTTTAACTATCATTATACTCATATTGTTTCTAGTACTTTGATCGTCTTTCATTGTAGTTTTCTAATCTTTGCATCTCTTATCTAACCAATTGTACCATGTCCCAAACAGAATAATATTCCATTCTCCTTTATCTTTAATTTCCATTGTCAACCTGTCCATTTCAGAGCAATCAAGTATTTTCCTTATTACCATTTCCTCTGTGGGTGTATTTTGTTTTTCCAATTTTGTGCATAGCTAATTCTCACCACTGTTATTACATGAAGCATCAAGTACTGAGGTTTTTTATTATATTTCTCTGTTAGTATGCTCAGTAGAAATAGCTCTGGCTTTAAGTTTATCTGTTGTTTTATCATCCAACCAATTTTTTTTAATCTTTGCCCAATATTTTTTTGTCATTGGACAGGTCCACAACATATGGTAATATGTTCCCTGTGTTTGTTTACATTTCCAGCATTCTGATGGGCTATTTGGGAACATTTTTGCTAATCTTGCTGGTGGTAGGTGCCATCTATAAAACATTTTGTACAAATTTTCTCTACATGCTGCTGACATAGTCAATCTATAATTTTTTCCCCACAGTTTTTGCCAATCATCCAACTCTATGGTGTACCCAAATTTTTTGCCCAGGTTATTATATTTTCCTTTACTGTTTCTTCTTCGATTTTAAAACCTCAGTAAGTAGTCATAACATTTTTTCATTAACTTTTCATCCGTCCCCTGTAATATTTTATCCAAATCTTGTGGTTGCATTCTGAATTATTTTAAATGTCTAAGAGTTGTTTATCAAATATCCAGAAGGACATTGCAGTTATGTCTCTCCTATCACTCTGAAAAATATCAAAGCAATTTTAAAATTCCATGTGATGCAAAAGGGAATGATTAAATTACTTGTGCCAAGTCCACTGCATAATTACCATATGAGGCACAATTCAGAAATCTATTCTCTGAGATTAGAAACTGGGCTGCTGAGAATAAAAAATATGTTTTGAATAGATTTAAATTGACTCTAGCAACAGGGCTACCATTAATATTATTGGGTAATTATAGGTCAAAGTGATGGAAGAGTATTACAAACAAATTGCTCTCCTACAGATTGTCGCCTGAGTATTCACTATCCTTAAGATTTAATAATGGAAAATATGTAATCAAACTGTGGATCTGGGACAGAGCCACCAAATAACCTAAGAGGATTTTTAAACATTTATCAGCTTTTCATCAAATCTCAGAGATGCTCTTCCGAAGCCTGTTTTTCTCTCTTATTCTATGTTATCAATGGCCATTTTTAGAGCTCGCCTTAAAATGCCACACCCTCAGTATTTTTTTAAAGATGCTGTAATAGCCCAGGTCCCAAGAGAATTTCTCCTATGAGAATAAGATAGAGAAAACTGTACTTGTTCTTTTATATTGTGAATTTAATTCAGACTTTTATCAAATGCTAATATGGTCTTTATTTTAAAAAATCCAAGTTATTCAGATAAATTTTGCATTAAATATCAATTGGCTGACAGAGACTTCAGAGTTACATACTATACACAATTGCAAAATGTTATTGTGCAGCTATAGAAATTAATTGCATTCTTGTAACTCTTACAGAATTGACCTGTAGCAATCATATGAAATTTGACTTAAGTTTTTAAACACTGGATTGACGTATTTTTTATTGCTATCTTATATCTATTGTTTTGTATCAATTGTCCTTTAGTTTGCATGTTTTAAGATGGATTCAGAATAAATGTATTAGTAATATCAAAATCTAAAGGATTATACTGAAAAACAGCTGAACATACAATTTCATATGGAAAAATTTAAATATTAATATAAGATATTGTGCTAGAAATCACAAATAGTAGGGAACTGTCGCATTTCAGTTCAGACTTCATTTGCATTTATCTTCCTATATTTAAAGTCACTATCCTTAAGATTTAATAATGGAAAATATGTAATCAAACTGTGGATCTGGGACAGAGCCACCAAATAACGTAAGAGGATTAAACATTTATCAGCTTTTCATCAAATCTCAGAGATGCTCTTGAAGCCTGTTGCTCTCTTATTCTATGTTATCAATGGCCATTTTTTAGCTCAGGAGTTGCTCAAATGCCACACCCTCAGTATTTTTTTGAAAAGATGCTGTAATAGCCCAGGTCCCAAGAGAATTTCTCCTATGAGAATAAGATAGGAAAACTGTACTTGTTCTTTTATATTGTGAATTTAATTCAGACTTTTATCAAATGCTAATATGGTCTTTATTTTAAAATCCAAGTTATTCAGATAAATTTTGCATTAAATATCAATTGGCTGACAGAGACTTCAGAGTTACATACTATACACAATTGCAAAATGTTATTGTGCAGCTATAGAAATTAATTGCATTCTTGTAACTCTTACAGAATTGACCTGTAGCAATCATATGAAATTTGACTTAAGTTTTTAAACACTGGATTGACGTATTTTTTTATTGCTATCTTATATCTATTGTTTTGTATCAATTGTCCTTTAGTTTGCATGTTTTAAGACTACAATAAGGTATGCATTCATTTATTCAATTCAGAATAAATGTATTAGTAATATCAAAATCTAAAGGATTATACTGAAAAACAGCTGAACATACAATTTCATATGGAAAAATTTAAATATTAATATAAGATATTGTGCTAGAAATCACAAATAGTAGGGAACTGTCATTTTAATACTCTTTACAAAATAATGCATTTCAGTTCAGACTTCATTTGCATTTATCTTCCTATATTTAAAGTACCGACTCTGGTATTTATTATATAATATTTTTACACTTTTCAGTGATTTCTATTCTGGATTTTTAATTTATGCCAAAAATATACATGACTGAAAATCTAGTAAAATAGCTGTATGAAGGTCATGCAAAAAATATGTCTGGCTCTGTGATGCTCTGCAATTACATTTAAGATAGATTTGACTTACAGTAGTCAGGAGTTGCTCAGCAACTGCTATCACCTCTTGGTTCTGCTGAAGAAGTGGTAGACCCATTTCCAAAGCACTAGCAGCTCTTAACTGTACTTTATGAGCTGAGTGAACCAGCAAAGGAATTATCATCTTAGCCCACGTCACAGCCTGTTCCTCCATGTCAGATGGAGCCTGTTCTATCAGCCTAGATTTTAGAAACACAATATGAATAAGTTTTGCAAATACAAATATGAATAAGTTTCCACAAGTTTTTGCAAGTTTGTCAAAAGAACTTATGCAGGTGTATGTAAATCTCTTGCTCTCACAGGGTAGTGGTTTGCATAGTCTGCTCTGAATAACATTACAGTGCTTCATAGACTAATTGAAGGGATCTACAGACCATGGATAAGATAACTTAATCCACTGTCAATTATCCCATTGGCATCAGTGCAATAATGAGGCCATTTCAGCTGATTCAGACCACAAATAAATTAAAATCACTTTAGATTAAGTAAAACCTAGAATATGATTCAGAATTCTTTGCTCATTTCAACAGACTGTTGACAATTGAAGCAATATGGAAAACTTCCCCACACTAACTCTTACAAGCAGCAATTTCCTATCTACTAAATTATAGAACATTTATGTTACATTTCTCCAATTGAAGTACTCCAATTATAATATGAAATACAATATCAATAAAGATCTAATATAGTTAGTAGCTTCACTGGAAAATAGAACAAATTTCCAAAAATAAATAAATAAATACATATACAATTTTTCTGAAACATACTCCAATAATGTGATAAATTCAAAACATAGCTGCTACTGAGCATGTATTACAATCATAGCTTTAGCTTACAATATAAATAGGTCAAAATTTAAACAGAAGTCTTTCTCCTCTTTTTACAAATGTACAAATGTATTTTGTACATTTGTACTTTTTACAAATGTATATCTTGACACATACCGGATGATAACATTTAGTGCTTCATATTCAACCACCATGGAATGTGAATCTCCTTTATGAAGTAGTGTTTCTAGCATAGCAATAATCTTGGGTACCTGAAAAAAATATAATGAGTTAAGTAAAGCAAGACTTTTTATCAACTTTTATTTATAGGTGATGAAAACAAATCCTACTCACCAACTTTCCAACCGTATCTGGAGGAAAGGACTGTTTTGAGATCACCCACAGTGCTCTTGTTCGAGTGTGTTTGTCTCCTGAATTTGTAGCAACGCTGTTTAATATAGACAGTAGTTCATGTATTTCTATTTCTGGTTTAAAAAAAGAAAAACCAGTAATTATTGTTCTAGGTATTATCACTGTGTAATAATTGATAGTAGCGATTTTCTTGGTCTGTAAAGAAGTTCAGACTAATTTCATAAAGGGATGGCTCAAGTATTCAGTATAGAAACTGTACTGGATAGAGGCTTCTTTCATAATGGTGTATATGCCTGGTAGCATACCAACAGGTAGCAAAACAAAAAACAAAAATGAAACAAAACACTAAAGTACTGTTCACGTGACTATTTTGATGTCAGGGAAATCTACAGGTTATTTGTACTCGTCTTTTGTATTTTTAAACGTTAATAAAAATTATTATTTCAAAAAAATCATTCTTGGATCCCTGCAGGTTTTATTTTGGCTGAAGCATGGACCAACCAAAACATTCTGTGGTTTATTTATGCTGAAATTTACCCAATGGGAAACAGATTTAAAACTAACACGTTCCATTTCTGTGATTATGTAATTCTGTTAATGTATGCATAAGTGTCTGTATATGCATTAACTACAGATACACACATAGACCAAGGGTCTTCAAACTTGGCACGCGAGCTTTAGATTCTTCAACTCCCAGAATTCCTGAGCTAACATGACTGGAGGAGGAATTCTGGGAGTTGGAAGTCCACCAGTCTTCAAGCTGTCAAGTTTGAAGACCCCTGACATAGACTATGGATGTCAGTCACTGGAAGAAACTGGTTAGTCAAATTGATTAGTGTTTATCAATGTGTTTAATACAAAAAGGTATTTACCGCATAATAAGGAAGCAATCTTTGGATTACACACACAGAATCCTAAAGCTTGTAAAACTGCACTGCTCAGCTCCGAATTTTCAGTAGGAATATGTGTCTAAATAAGAAAGAAAATAAATCTAAACTCACACAACAGAAGACTGATCAGTTATATTACTTCAATTTGTCAAGATCTGAAACTGGTATCATTTCTAAAACATTCCCCAATCTGGTAAACCTCTAGATCAGTGGTTCCCTGGGTTGTACCGCCCTGGGGGGCGTGGGATACCTTAGGGGTGCTAAGAGGCAAGCGGGCTGGCAGGGGGCTAAGAGGCAAGGGGGTGTGGAGGAGTCCAGCCGCACCAAAAAACGCTGGCAGCTGGAGGTTTTTGTAGGTACAGGATCAGCTGGAGGCGGGATTCGCCTTCCCATCCTGGATGCACTGCCTGCACTGAACCGCGACAGGTCCCCCATGGTGGGCCAGGCAAGCCAGCTCTGCAGGAAGGTCTCTCGGTGGCTGATGGGATGGACTGCTGAGGGGGCAGTTCTCCCGGCCCAGTCTGCCGCTGTCTCCTCAGTCACCCAGGAAGCCCAACACGGACACCCAGCCACTTGAATCGAGAGAGATGGAAACTTACTGCCACAATTGCTCCCAGAATTGTTGCAACAAGATGATTAAGTGAGTCATGACTAATTTATGCAGTCTAGCCACACCAAAAATCCACACGGCAGCTGCAGGCATTCTGTCAAGTTTGAAGACCCATAGACTATGGATGTCAGTCACTGGAAGAAACTGGTTAGTCAAATTGATTAGTGTTTATCAATGTGTTTAATACAAAAAGGTATTTACCGCATAATAAGGAAGCAATCTTTGGATTACACACACAGAATCCTAAAGCTTGTAAAACTGCACTGCTCAGCTCCGAATTTTCAGTAGGAATATGTGTCTAAATAAGAAAGAAAATAAATCTAAACTCACACAACAGAAGACTGATCAGTTATATTACTTCAATTTGTCAAGATCTGAAACTGGTATCATTCTCTAAAACATTCCCCAATCTGGTAAACCTCTAGATCAGTGGTTCCCAAAGTGGGCGGTACCGCCCTGGGGGGCGGTGGGATACCTTAGGGGGTGCTAAGAGGCAAGCGGGCTGGCAGGGGGGCGCTAAGAGGCAAGGGGGGTGCTGGAGGAGTCCAGCCGCACCGAAAAAAACGTGGCAGCTGGAGGTTTTTTGTAGGTACAGGGGATCAGCGCAGCGCTGGAGGCGGGATTCGCCCTTCCCATCCTGGATGCACTGCCTGCACTGAACCGCGACAGGTCCCCACATGGGCCAGGTCAAGCCAGCTGCGAGGAAGGTCTCCCGGTGGCTGATGGGATGGACTCGCGGAGGGGCGGTTCTCCCGGCCCAGTCTGCCGCTGTCTCCGAGTCACCCAGGAAGCCCAACACGTGACACCCAGAGCCACGGAACGAGAGAGATGGAAACTTACGGCCACAATTGCTCCCAGAATTCTGTTGCTAAACAAGATGATTAAGTGAGTCATGACTAATTTATGCAGTCTAGCCACCAAAAAACGTGCGTGCAGGCATGTGATCAAACAATGAAAGGCTCCCGAGACTCTGGCTCAATCGAGCCTCGAAAGCCCAACAGACAAGGAAAAATCATGGAGCTCGAAGATCGACAGAGCAAAAAGCAAGGTAATGCGATCTCGGCCCTGGCTAGATCGTCTCTAAAATAGGTAGATTATTAGGAAGGAGCAGAAAATAAGGATGGTTTTAAGGAGAGAGAGCGAAAAGGAATCGGAAGGGGAAAGAAAAACTGGGAAGGAGGAGGAGAAAGTGGATAGGAAGGAGGGAGGAGAAGAAAGAAAAAGAGAAGGAAAAAGGAAAAGGATGAACAAAAGGGGGATGGAAGGAATGGACAGAAGGAAAGAGAAAGAAATAAGAAAGAAAGGGATGGAGAAGAAAGTGAATGAGATATCTAGTCCAACCACCTGTTCCAGCAGGGTTAGAAGGGTGTGTGTGTGTGTGTGTGTGTGTGCACGCGCATGGCTGTCAAAACTCCAAAAACAGGTCAAGTAGTTCTGGGGAGGTCAGTCATAAATTAGAACACTTACTAAGCAACTGGCCATTAAGCGAGGACCACTTATATTTGGTTTGCCAGTCACATGGCCAAGCCCACCCAGTCACGTGACCACGAAACCACACCCACCCAGTCACGTGACCACCAAGCGCCACCAAGCCACACCCACCTGGTCACATGCCCACCAAGCCATGCCTACAGAACCAATTGTTAATAAATTTAAATCCCACCCCTGTGTGGGGGGCACTGAGGATGAGTTTGTAGCACCAAGGGGGCGGTAGACTGAAAAAGTTTGGGAACTACTGCTCTAGATGCTCTTCAATTACCATCGGCAGTCACTTTACTGGAAGATATGAAACTGGATTTCCAGCTAATTTGGAGGCTGACCAAATTGGAGAAGGTTGCTATAGTTACTTAGGTTCAGATTATTCAATATAATATTTCAACTTATCCTCAAATACAAAAGCTAGTTAATTTGCAGATTATTTCTCCAATTCACACACCAAAGTTGACATATATCAGTAATTTAGTGATCTTGATATGAATAATGACTAAACCTATTTATCTGGCTTAACAGGCAAACTTGATGGCATTTCTTTACACGTTTATCTTCAATAAAAAAAATAAATAGCAGTTTTTTATTTGATTCAAATTGTTAACAACTTACAAAAGTATGCACTTCTTCAAATTAAAAGTTTGAACTGCTAATCTTGCCCAATTCTGATGAGAGAAAGCAACTCAAACTTTTTTTAGCCTGATGTATTTAGATAACTGAACAGGAAAATAAAGTGAAATACATACCATAAATATCTTGTAAAGCTGGGGAAAAGAGTTTTCAACCTCAGCTGCAAATTCTTTTCCTTCATCTTCATCCTCCTCTTCTTCAGTCAAGCGACTTAATGTTGAAAAACAAATAGGCTTTCAGTTAAAAAGTGCTCAAATGTAAGCAAATACATGACTATTTAAAGGATAGCCAATACAACCCATGACTCAGTTATGAATTTGATCATGATAGACATTTATCAGTATCAGGCTTTGCTGGCGAGAACTTCCAAGCTCTTCAAGCTTTCTGTTAATACCCAAATAAAGTATTTGGGGATAAATGTGAAGGAAATGCTGACAGTGATGTTAAAAGTTTGTCTGGCACCATGAATACTATTAGCTGAGAATCTGAATTATTTCTAGCAGATGTTAGATAATGATATCGTAAAGACCACAATGGTAAAGAGGATCTGAAAAAGAATGTATTAAAGACCAAGGTATCTGACAGAGAAAGTGGCAAATGATTTCATATGTTTATTGACAATGGGAAAATAAGTAGAAAAATATCAAGAACACAAATACAAAATAGTGAGTGGTAAGTGGCCTGCTGATAAAAATAAATGCATTGACAAAGGTAAAAACAACTCGGTATAAGGTGTGCACCTGTGACTTTGCTACATGGAACAAACAGTTGGTCGTATGTCATGAGAAGCTGAACCTGTGTTAAATAAAACGTTAAATAAATCAAGGAGTGGGTATCCCAAAGGTGCTTTTCAAAAGGCAACTGGAATTTCTTGGTTGTTTTTCTCTTGAAAACGTTTTGCTTCTCATCCAAGAAACTTTAGTTCTCTTGGATGAGAATTGAAATGCTTTCAAGGGGGAAAAAACCAAGAAAATTTATTTATTTATTTATTTTTTATTTTAATTACATTTATATGCCGCCCTTCTCCGAAGACTCAGGGCGGCTTACAATTTTTGGGATACAACCCAGTGTGCTCAGCAATAGCCTTCATTCCATTGTATATGCCTGCTTATTACTAAGTGGCATTTTTACAAGGTCAGCTAATTGCCCCCAACAATCTTGGGTCCTCAATTTACCTACCCCGAGAGGATGGAAGGCTGAGTCAACCTTGAGCCTGGTGGGATTCGAGCCTACAGTAATTGTAGACAGCTGGATCTTAAGAGCAGGCATTTACAGCCTGAGCCACCATCAAAATCAAGTTATCTTTTGAAAGGTACCTGTGGGACAACCATGACTTGGATGATTGAGAATCTCCATAGACAAGGAATGGGTGCTGAATTAACATAGACTGAACACAGAAATTAATGAGTACTATGAAAGAAGTAAAATGCAATGGTTTGTTACACAAAGGGAATGAATGATTGAAAATTGCCATTAAACAGTTGCTAAGATTCCAAAAGAGATGACGATGTTAAAGAACAAAAGGCAATGTATGAAATATGTAGGAATGGGGGTGGGTGGGAGCAAAAATGGTTTGTCAAAATATACATTTATGACATGGTACAACAAATAATGATGTAAACCAGATTTAATCATATTTCCTTTTATCTCATGCTTTCAAGAAAGCAAATTGGAAGTCAGAACAAACAGTGAAAATTACGGAGAAGATAAGCCAAAGCCAAGAAAGACAAAAATCCCAGAAAGTTTAACAAGTAATTTAAAGAGAACAGTTAGAAGAGCAGTATTGTAAGATCTGCAAATGGCAGTAAATGTATTCCTTTTAATTTTTGAATATAGTAAATATTGATAAATAAAACCTATACAGTGATACCTTGGTACTCAACTGCTTTGAAACTCATCAGATTTGGTACTCAATACATTCTGATGCAAAAAAAGTTTCCTCTGTACTCATCATTTATTTGGTACTCAATGCACAAATTAGAACCTGTCAGTGTTGGCTCCTTATGACTCACTACATTATTCCTTTTAGGAAAAAAAGTTTGGTACTCATGTGCCTTCTGGAACAAATTAATGAGTTCCAAAGTACCATGGTATAAAGAAAATATCTTTTGGGATCCTTCATAATTTGTAAAAGTGGGAAGAGATCTTACGAGAAAAAAGTTTAAGAACACTCATTCTGCTCACAAGAACCTCTTGTATTAGGAGATGAAGTTAGACAAGTACTCCCAGTCATTACCAGATTGGAAGGCTACAAGATGGAATACCAGCTGAAATATGGGAAGCAAACAGAAGGAAAATCAGTCAAGGTCTAACCAAACTATGCCATTAAATTTACAGAACAACACAGTAGACAACAAATTGGAAGTCACTCAGCATTTCAATGAATGAGAGAAAAGAGTGCGCATGTACGAAAGAGACTAGAGTATGGAAACTATCATTCTTTTTTTTCTAGACTACTGTAATGTGCTCTACATAGTGCTCCCTTGAATTATCAGGAAGCTTCAACTGATTTAGAATGCAGCAGCACAGGCAGTTATGCCTGTTCCTAACAGAACACACATTACATCACCATACCAAGAGCTGCACTGACTACCAGTTTGCTTCTGTGTCCAATTCAAAGTGCTGGTTTTAACTCTTAAAGTCCTTTATGGCATGGGACCAGGTGATCTGGATCCCATGGATCATCTCTCCCAATTACATCAGCCTGTCTCATTAGATCTGGCAGAGAAGACTTGTTGTGGGCACCATCTATCAGGGACCTACTTTTGGTAGATCCCAGAAGGGAGGCCTTCTCTGCTGTGGCACCACTCTAGGGAATATTTCCCCTTGCCCCTCAAGTCATATTAGGTCTATTCCATTTATCATTCCAGAAGTCCCTCAAGACCTGGTTGTGTCAGCAAACCTGGGATCCCCAGAGAGCTGCAAACTTTCTTAGTTTGATTTTTTTAATCTCTCCACTTAAGTTTCTATATTTTACATTTCTTAGCGTTTTTTTTAATTTTTAAATGATTACTATTTTAATGATTATTTTTATATTTATTCTGCCTACTGATTGTTGTATACTGCTCATTCTTGCAAGATGGGCAGGCATATCAATCTGATTAATAAATAAATAAAATCATACAATATCCCTTATGTTCACATTAACAAAATAATGAAGATTACAGCCCTCCCTGGAAAAGATGACAAACCAGTTTTAGAAAAAGCTAAGGAACACAAAGCATTATTGCTGATGTATCCTGTATAACTGAGAAAGCCAAAGAAAATCAAAAGGAAGTCTCTGTGTGCTTCATTAATTATAGCAAGGCCTTCAAGGTTGTTCACATCAGACTGGCTCCAGGTTATCGAAGGAGTGTAGCAAGGCTATATAATCTCATTTTATTCAATTTATATGCTGAATATATATTAAAAGAAAATGGGATGAAAAAAGATGAGCATGGTTTTAAAACTAGAGAAATAAGTATCAATTATATGTGCACTGCTGATGGTACTACTAATAATGCAAAGAATCTCCAAGCTCTAGTAAATAGTCAAGGAACAGAGTAAACAAATGGAATTAAAATTAAAGACACCAAACTAATGACAACAGATAACAACAACCAGCTTTAGAATTGGAAATAAAGATGCAAGTAGACTTGTATAATGACTGCCTATTTCACATTCACAGTTCTGATGGTGATGAAAAAGCAACTTTGTAACCAATGCATTTATAACCTTTGCAGATCTACAAAGCAAAGCTGAAGGAAAAGCACCATTGTGTTCCACTTAGTGACCACTTTGCTTTACAGAATAACAGTTGGAAGGGAGTTTGGAGGTCTTCTAGCCCAACTCCCAGCTCAAGCAGAAGACCATATTAGATAAATGGTTGTCCAAATCTTTCCTTAAAAACCTCCAGAGTTGGAGCACCCGCAACTTTCGGAGGCAAGTCATTCCATTGATTAATTGTTCTAACTGTCAGGAAATTTCTCTTTATTTCTAAGTTGGTTCTCTCCTTGATTGGTTTCCATCCATTGCTTCTTACCCTGGCTTCAGGTGCTTTGGAGAATTTATGATCAAGTTGCTAGCCCCAATTGTGGTCACTAAATGAGGCCTATCTATACTGATGTGATGGATAAGTTTGTCATTTAAGATCAAATGGCAACAGTACAAATATCAGCAGCCAAGAAACACTTCTTAATTCAGTTCTTGGTAGAGCAGTCATGAAGACCTTGGAAAATATATTCAGATGCTGGGAGCTATCTGTATCTTCAAAGATCATAACTGTGCAGGCAAGTCTTCCCTGTGACACTATGGAAGTGAAAGTTGGATTTTGAAGAATGAAGGAAAAGAACTGATATTTTTGAACTTTTGTGTGGGAGAAGGCTCCTGAGTGTACCTTGGATAGCAAGGGGGGGAAAACCCTCCAAAATAAATGCATCTCAGAATAGATCAACCCAGAGTTTTCACTACACCACCTGTGATCAAATTTTCATATTCTGGACACATTGTGTGAACACCTAGCTTCCTAGATAAGTCTGCAGTGCTGGGAAAGTGGAAAGAAGAGGATGACCAACATCAAAACAGAGGGACTCAATGACATTGGTGATAGGTACACCAATGTACCCATCAAGTACCTGAAGAACTAGATTGGGAACAGATCATCCTGGAGAAAAAATCTACGAATTTTCTCGACGACACATAGTACCTTTAAAAAAAAGCTGTAATGGGATATGGCACTAATGCCTTTTCCCCCCATGCCATTATCATAGTATTTTTTTGCCTTTGATTGTGCAGCAAACAAATATCCCAAGAAAAGGTGCCCCTCACCAAAGCTTCACCAGTCAAATTGCGATTCAGAAAAGATAAGCTAGTTCAAATAAGAACCATCAGGATGTCAGAAAATTTCCTGCAACGCTATGTCCAAAAAGAAAAAAAACACCCTAAAAAAATCTCTCTCTTCTCTACAGCATTTCAAACACAAAAAGAAAAAGAAAACCACAGAATTCCTGCTGGCACGTTTAAAACCCAAGAAATAACTTTAAAAAAAAAAGCAGAGAAAGCATGTGACTTGTGGAACCTTTTCAACCCAAGACTGAGAATGGCAGGGGACAAAGGTTTCACCAACCCCCCTTTTTTCATCATCTTCACCACCACCATCATCATCATCAACAACTCCATTTCTGAGGGTTAGGGTTAAAGAAATCCGAGGTGGCGAAGGCTCAGGAAGCCGCATAGCGTCAGGATGCTGCGCTGCAATAGGAAGAGACTCTCAGTAACCCCATGGATCCGGCAAAGCGGTGTCTGGATTACATGCACCATTTGGTGTATATTATATATAAACAGGCTTATCGGGCAGTCCGTAGGGGCGCCAAGAATAACGCCACCCCTTAAACAAACTTGCTTTTCTTTTCTTTTAAATATCCTGTGCACGGCTGGCCGGACTGCCGCTTGCCGGGCACGTCTCCCGCATCCTATCGCGGAGAGCACAAGGAGTCGTGGTCGGGACTCACTTCGTGAGGGTCAGCCACGCGTCTGTCAACACCCCCGGCGAGGCGCTTGGGTCCTCGAGGGTCTCCAGCAGGGCCCGCATGCTTGAACCGTCGCAGGGTCCCATCGCGGACTAACGGCTCGAGGAGCGGGAGGGGGAGGAAAAAAAAAACACAACGGCTGTGAAGTTGCCGCCCCCGTTCTCGAACGCAGTTCCCGCGCTCGCGTTCCTTTTCTCCCGGGGTAAGATGGCGAAGCGCGGGATCCGGAGCCTTGGGGGGCCGCTCTCGGCCAATCAACGCGCGGGAGGAGGCGGGGCGAGGACTTGAGAGGCAGAGCGCCGAGGGGGTCGAGCGCGGCGAATGCCTCTGCTCTTCTTGCCCCGCCCGCGCCGTTGCGAGGGAGAGTGCGGAATCATCGATCGACACGTTCCTTTCGCCCCCACCCCAAAGCCCCTTTCTCCCTACTGTGGAGTCGAAGGCGTTGCGGGTCGCAATTTTTTTCTTCGCCAACGGCAGCCGGGTCGTTGATCTACAATGCCGGTCGTTGCTGTCTCCTCTCTTGTGGTTTCGAAACGCGAGCACCTCTTAAATGAAGGCGAGGAGGTGCTCGTGTTTGGAAAGCATTTTGCACGTCGCAAAGGCGCCCAACTTGAATGGGCGAGTCGACTCATTCATTGTCTTGTAGACAAACTGATATTGCAACCCACGCTCATTTTATGACTCGCCTCCGCTCAGTTAAGATCGGTAGAACTTTCTCCAAAATAAGCCCCCAGACTAAGGTTTGAAAGCTTGAATTGGTAAATGTCTATGGAGATTCTCAGTCATCCAGGCCATGGTTGTGCCAAAGGTGCTTTTTCAAGAGGCATTTGCACTTTCTGGTTTTTCTTTGAAGACATTTCAGCTTCTCATCCAAGAAGCTTCTTCAGTTCTGACTGGATGGTGGGAATAAATCGGTAGAACCAGACTCTCACATTGATCTAAGCTGGCAAAACTTGAGTTAATGCTTCCAATTCAGCAGCAACAGGGTTAAGCAAATCAGGCTTTAGAGTAGAGTTTGCATAAAATAGAACTTTAAGATGACTTTAGTTAATAGATTATTAAATCTATGCATCAATTTTACATCTAAATGTGCTAGCGCACAAACTTGGCACCATCCACTTCATCCACTGAGTGACCAACATGTAGAAGTTGCGGTTTCTTAGCAAACCAGAATTGTGAGAAGCATTTAATAGATTTGATTAAAATGGAGTGTTAGCAGCTCACAGTTCAAACATGTTTTGCACCTAAAACTGAACTTCAGTCCAAATCCAATTTGAGTGGTTGGAGGGAGATCAGAATTGATGGAGTTGATTCTTTTTAAACAAATTTTATTCAATTTTTAACAATTTTTAAACAGCTCTTTCAGTAGACAGCATGTTCCCGGTCGTCACTTTACATGCAAATATGACAGTAGGTCTATGTTCATTTAAGCATTTAACTTCACTTCGATTCCATTTTAACAGACAAGGGTCAAAGCAATTAACCTAATCTCAAATCTTAATCTCAATCTGTGTAACCCCAGTTCATTTCAAATTAATTGCAAACATATATATATATTTAAACATCATTTATAAATCTTACAAATAACAATATATTTGCCCATCATATTAAAGATAAAGTTCATCCATGTCTATCCTTTAATTATCTTCACATTGTTAATACTCTTTATCATTTACAGAATTCTTTTGTCCTTAGATTTGCCCTTTCATCACATATTCTCCATAATTCTAAATCCGCATAAAATTTTAACACTAAAAAGAATGAGAAAAAAAAACCCTAGACTTGCCCCTTTACTACTTTGAAAGTGACACCTCAGTGGTTAATATATAGTAGCATAATCATAATCATTCTTTAAAACGAGAGGTGGTATTTGCCGTTCTCCAAACTACTCAAAATTTCCGCTACCGGTTCTCCAGGACTGGTCAGAACCTACTGAATACCACCCCTGGATTGGATACATTGTAAACTTGACCGCAGCTCTTTACACACCTCTTAATTAAATGCATATGCATGCATGTTCACCTTAATCAGAAGAGGTAACATCAGCAGAGCCTGGGGGAGTCAAGTTTGTTGCCTGATTTTAAGAGGTATAGTAATTTGCCTTTCAGCCTTGATTGTCCCTCTTTTATCTAGTACTGATTCCTGCTTATCTAGTTGTTGAATAATGTAAGAGAGCAGTTTATAGATTAAGCTTTTCTCAATTTACCTTTTAATGGCTGATTTGTCAAAGTGCCAGTTTCTAGGAATTCTGTTGCATTTTGGTATCTGACTTGTCCATAGCTTCTATTTTAAAAAATGTCTTTTGCATGTGCTCTTTTGTTTTTATTATTGATAATGGCTGGCTTAGCTCAAAACTAAAAAATACCTACTTGTTAAAAGACAGAAAAAGGAAAAAAAGCTGGAAAACCAGTTGGACAAGTAGGTTATATAGTGTTTTGCTTTCCACATGTTTTCTTAGCTTAGGGGTCTTAGCTTCTAGAACAATTAAGAATTGTGAATATGATGCAAAGGAATGGGGTAGGCAACTTATCCTGGCTAGTTGCACAATCAGTCAGATGTTCAGACAGGATTTGGCATTTTTATCCACTTGTTGAGTCCTGTTATTAATATATAGGGAAATAGGCTGAATTGGTGGGATTTAGAGATGTTTTTCATTTCTTGCTCTTTGTATTTTCAATTTGGAAAAACTCTTATTCTTGAGCCTGGATTTAGACAGCATCACCAAACACAAATTGCTTAATATTTTAGGCTTGGTATGATGCGAGAATCCATCTAGTCTGGTTGATTTGTGATCTTGTCTTCTGTGAACCCAAAATATTGGGCTAATCAGCAGACTTGTTGTGAAGGCTTCTTTTTTGTCTTCTTCATGATATAGAAGTGGTGGGGAGAAGCCACTAGGACCTGCCTCATCAAAGTGTTTCCTGTTGCCTCTAGCATGCCTTCCAGCAGTTTCAGCAGTTAAAGAGGCTTTTATTGTATTTGCATATTTATCTCTTTGCATAGCTCACTAAAAAGACTTCAGGCTATCAGCAAAACCCCAAAACCATGAATGGCAGGAAAGGAGAGTGAGTGTTTGATTCTTGGCTGTCAAATCACCTTATGGATATTTGTAGTGTGGATAGCCCTAGCTTTCAAGTATACATAGGAATCTTGTCAAGGCTACTAAACTGGCAACAGAGTAAGGTTAAGCATACAGTAGTACTGTAATCCACCAGTTTTCTTTTATAAGAGAAGAGAGCTTGTTTGCTTCAATCAGCAGCTGCATGAAATTTCATCAGAGTGAAGGGCTATTCTGAAGTTTTGAGCAACCCTGTTAATTGGTCAAACTATGGTAGTGCTGATGTGAGAACATAATTACCTTTCCATCCTATTTTCCTCTGTGTCCCGTTTATATAAATACTACTGGTACTTTGGATACTGCTCTTTGAAACCGCTAGATGGCAGAATTTAATTAGCATCATCAGATAATCTATGGATTAAATTCTTATGTGTGCTAGTCTGAGAGTAAAATCAGCTGTTACACAAGAACATATGAAGCCTTAATTTTTCTCTCTCTCTCTCTCTCACACACAGAGAGAGAGAGAGAGAGAGAGAGTGAGTATGGTGGCTTATGACTTTAGTTCAGACTCCCATTTAGTGAATTTTCTATCTGATCATCCTCTTGAAATATTTGGTAAAATGAAGTAGTTCAGACAAGACACTTATATTTACATTAATTTTGAGGTAGATTGTGGAAAGTGCCACAATGACATCCTAGGGAACTTTGTAAGACTTGGAAACAAACCTTAGAAAATGTAATTAAAAAAAAAATTTAACAACAAAATGAAAAATAAAAATTCTTGTAAGAGTAACATCAGAACCTGGGGAGTCAAGTTTGTTGCCTGATTTTAAGAGGTATGCACAAGTAATTTGATTCAAGGCCTTTCAGCCTAAGAATGATTGGATCCTCTTTACCATCTAGTACTGTCAAATTCAGAGGTATTTGCCGGCTTACTCTCAGCCTTCTCCAGGAATAACTGAATACCACCCCTGTGGATACATTGTAAAACCGCAGCTCTTTACACACCTTAATTAAATGAGCATTTCACCTTAATCAGAAGAGGTAATCAGAGCCTGGGGAGTAAGCTTTAAGAGGTATAGTCTCAAGCCTTGATTGTCCCCTTTTAATGTAAGCAGATTTGTCAAAGTGCCAGTTTACCTTTAAATTCTCAAAGTTGCCAGTTTTTTGGAATCTTTTGTCCATAGCTCTTTTTAAAAATGTCTTTTGCATGTGCTCTTTTGTTTTTATTATTGATAATGGCTGGCTTAGCTCAAAACTAAAAATACCTACTTGTTAAAAGACAGAAAAAGGAAAAAAAGCTGGAAAACCAGTTGGACAAGTAGGTTATATAGTGTTTTGCTTTCCACATGTTTTCTTAGCTTAGGGTCTTAGCTTCTAGAACAATTAAGAATTGTGAATATGATGCAAAGTAATGGGGTAGGCAACTTATCCTGGCTAGTTGCACAATCAGCCAGATGTTCAGACAGGATTTGGCATTTTATCCACTTGTTGAGTCCTGTTATTAATATATAGGAAATAGGCTGAATTGGTGGGATTTAGAGATGTTTTCATTTCTTGCTCTTTGTATTTTCAATTTGGAAAAACTCTTATTCTTGAGCCTGGATTTAGACAGCATCACCAAACACAAATTGCTTAATATTTTAGGCTTGGTATGATGCTAGAATCCATCTAGTCTGGTTGATTTGTGATCTTGTCTTCTGTGAACCCAAAATATTGGGCTAATCAGCAGACTTGTTGTGAAGGCTTCTTTTTTGTCTTCTTCATGATATAGAAGTGGTGGGGAGAAGCCACTAGGACCTGCCTCATCAAGGTATTTCCTGTTGCCTCTAGCATGCCCTCCAGCAGTTTCAGCAGTCAAAGAGGCTTTTATTGTATTTGCATATTTATCTCTTTGCATAGCTCACTAAAAAGACTTCAGGCTATCAGCAAAACCCCAAAACCATGAATGGCAGGAAAGGAGAGTGAGTGTTTGATTCTTGGCTGTCAAATCACCTTATGGATATTTGTAGTGTGGATAGCCCTAGCTTTCAAGTATACATAGGAATCTTGTCAAGGCTACTAAACTGGCAACAGAGTAAGGTTAAGCATACAGTAGTACTGTAATCCACCAGTTTTCTTTTATAAGAGAAGAGAGTGCTTGTTTGCTTCAATCAGCAGCTGCATGAAATTTCATCAGAGTGAAGGGCTATTCTGAAGTTTTGAGCAACCCTGTTAATTGGTCAAACTATGGTAGTGCTGATGTGAGAACATAATTACCTTTCCATCCTATTTTCCTCTGTGTCCCGTTTATATAAATACTACTGGTACTTTGGATACTGCTCTTTGAAACCGCTAGATGGCAGAATTTAATTAGCATCATCAGATAATCTATGGATTAAATTCTTATGTGTGCTAGTCTGAGAGTAAAATCAGCTGTTACACAAGAACATATGAAGCCTTAATTTCTCTCTCTCTCTCTCTCTCTCTCACACACAGAGAGAGAGAGAGAGAGAGAGAGAGAGAGAGAGAGAGAGAGAGAGAGTGAGTATGGTAGGCTTATGACTTTAGTTCAGACTCCCATTTAGTGAATTTTCTATCTGATCATCCTCTTGAAATATTTGGTAAAATGAAGTAGTTCAGACAAGACACTTATATTTACATTAATTTTGAGGTAGATTGTGGAAAGTGCCACAATGACATCCTAGGGATCTTTGTAAGACTTGGAAACAAACCTTAGAAAATGTAATTAAAAAAATATATTTAACAACAAAATGAAAAATAAAAAATTCTTGTAAAGTTGAAGGCAGGCCCATAGGCTTTCCAACACTCAGTTGCTGAGTAAAAGGTGATTTATCTAATATTTGTATATTGCATTATGCAAACTCAACTTAATAAAGGGATTTATCTAATGTATTGTACTGCTTTTATTCATATCCATTGACATAAGACAATAGTCTGAATTAAGGAAAACTTGGGCTAATCATACTCTCACAGCCCTAGGAAGAAGGCTGTGGCAAACCACTTCTGACATCTTCCCAAGAAAACTGCAGGGACCTGTCCAGGCAGTCATTAGGAGTCAACACTGACTTGAAGTCACCCTTCACCCCAATAGTAATAAGCAAGCAAACAGATGTTGTGAGGTCTGCCTCTTCCTCCTCAGTTAAATTAAAGGACCCCAAGGTATTCCTTTCAAGAAGTCTTAAATATTTAATACCTCAGCTTTTTAATAATGCATCAAATGCAGGGTAGTTTTTAGAGAAAATTAGTGAGTGAATACTTCTTCACAACTTTCTGGCTCAAGAAAATACCTGCTGTATAACAACTAAGGGAATTACCACACAGGAGATTTTTAAAAATATAATTTTATTAAAAGATTTTAAAAGGATAAAAACTGGTACAAACTAACGTAAAGTAAAAACAAAAAAAGAAAGAAAAAGAAATCAAAACGAAAGCCAAAAGTGCAAGAAAGGAAAAAAGTAAAATAGAAAAGAAAAAAAAGATACAAGAAGTGGCTTCTGATTTTCTTTACAGCAGTTATATGTACAATTATAAATTTACTCTTCTCTAAAGTTACAACAAGTCTTTCTATAATCCCATCTAATCATCAAAATCATAAATTCACGTTTTTCTGTTTTCTATTAAAAAAAAAATCCACCAGAGGTTTCCAGTTATATTTTTGCATTTCCAGTCTTATGCTTTTGTTAAAAAGTTTTAAGAAAGATAAGATAAAAACTAATGCAAACTAATGCAAAGAAAAAAAGAATGCTGAAAAGTGCAAGAATGGAAAAAAGTACAAAAAAATGAGAAGGGAAAAAAAGATACTACACAGAGCTCTGAAGCAGAAAGGAGGATACTACTACAGTCGAGTATCACTCCCCCAGACCCTTGACTGAAAACATTAAAAAGCAGATTCGGCAGTAACAGAAAAGGAGGGAGGGCTCAGCTCAGTTCAGCAGAAGGTACCTGGATTAATGGCTAAGGAAAGGAGAATACATTGGGAGAAGAGGGCAGAAGTCATGGAAATGGGATCTTCTGGGAGAAAGCTGGCAACTTCCACAAGGTGTAGCATTTACAGGCTTTTATCTTTCTTCACTGAAAAATTATTTTACACAATGCCAAATTTTCCTGGAAAATACTTCGTAGTAGCTTTGGGGTTTATAATCTTTTTAGTTGAGTTGATAGCAGTATATTCAATCTGAAAGCCTCCTGCTGTCACTGAAGCATCTGACAAAAATTTCAGTGTCATGACATTTCCTGGAGAAAGAAAGAAAGAGAGACCATGTATGCATGGGATAAAATATTACCATTCCTTTTTTATTTATACAAACAATGAAAACAGAAAGCCCTATGGCACTTTTGGATTTAAAAGAAAGGTATAGATTTTTTTTCTCCTTCAGGGTTCTTACAGATCTTTCATTAGTGCTTGGATGGGATACCACCAGCAAATCACAGAGGTTGGATGCTAGACTGAAAAGTTGAAAAAAAAATCTGAAGAATGTTTATGTGACAAAATTATTAAACTTAGTGGTGTCTTTCCTACCTTCAGGTAATGCTATATGTAGGGCTACCAAATTTCTGCCGAAAACATCCAGATGACCATTACAGGGCAATAAGAATATAAGGGAATGTTTGCTGCCATCTAGTTATCGTTGTGGGTTTTGAAGAAGTAGGAAGAGTATTGACATTTGATCTTTGAAATTGAAGGCTCCCAAGAATACCATGGACAGCCAAAAAAACCCAAAAACAAATGGATCATTGAACAAATCAACCCAGAATTCTCTTTAAGACACAAATGACCAGCCACCAATTATCTTACTTTGGACATATTATGGGAATACTTATCTCTGGAGAAGGCTATAATGCTGGGAAAGGTGGAAAAATAAGAAGAGGATGACCAGCAACAAGGTGGATGGATTCAGTTACAGTTACAATGAATGTGGTTATGGAAGAACTGAAAGACCAGGTCAGAGATAGATCATAATGGAGAAAACCTACAATGACTTGATGGCCCATAGTCAAGTGATCATTCAGCTTATTACAACTCAGATTTCGTGGCTTCTAGCTTGTTGAATCAGAGAGGGAAATGTTATATTGTAATTTCATCTGTGGTCATTGTATTACCTGTGCTAACGACGCTATCTGGTAGTTCATCACCACAATATCTGAAAAACATAACATTATAAGTCAGTCGAATAACAATGACATGTTTGCTACTCCCTCCCCCCCCAAATCAAATGGCAAATGAGACTGGAATGTTGGATGCTTGCTTTGGATTTTGCAACAGGTAACTTTTTATAAAGCAATGTTTGACAGCCATTTTGTGAATGGTCAGACCTACCCTCAAGCCATTTTGTGGGAATGAATACAACATATTTTCAAACGTTGTTGGCAAAGAGTTAGCTCCCCTCGCACAGGGAGGCTTTGATCCTTTAATGTTCAAGAAGTAGATCCATAAGGTATTTTCTTCATTATTTTTTTTACTTCTGAATGTTTCACTGTGCCCTCCTGACAGATACATTTTCCATTACTAGAAGTCTCAAAATTATTTTTTTTAAGTGAAAGTAGGCAAGGGGACAAGGGAGGATGTTACCTCAAATTTTAGGCTTTTTTATTAGCATTTTAAAAAATAATATCACTTTTAACATGGCAGTCTAACGCGTCTTAACTTTGAGAAAATTAAAATGTTTTTCTCTCTTCAGTCAAGGCCATTTCTTTGGTATGTGACAACTTGCTTTTTCAGCAACATAATGAGAGCTGTATGCTAAAGGTCCTTGAATACACTAGCAAATTTTAAGAAAGATGTAGTCCAGCTGAGAAACAGTAATGTAAACCATACATTTACCACTTGCTGAATGTTGTCTAAAATCAATGTTTTCTGTTGATCAAGTCCCAAATAATAATCAATGTCTTTATTGTTTGATCACTTGCTTTCTGATGTATCATATACCAAAGGTATGTATCTGTCTGTACCTTAGGAAAGGACCTCCCCCTTAATAAATGCTTTTTGCTTTGTCTGAATTACTTGTTGATTTGTGTTTTTGGCTGGGCAAAGAAACCCCTTTGCAAAGGTAAAAATCTCTCAAATTCAGGGATCAAGCTCTTATTAACTCCAAGCAAACGTTGGGGTGCTATTAATTTGCCTAAGGTTGCATGAGTTCTTTATAAAAAAAAGGTTAGGATATAAATAAAATAAAAATAAGTTTAACCTAAATGCTAAAGCTGCACAGAGCATTTGAAAGATAATGCATTACTAGAATTAAGCATCTCTTATTGGTGCTTTAAAGTAGCTGTGTCCTTTTCAAGGGCTGCATAGCTGATTCAAAAGCTCTCTGTGGTTACCGGTCCATGTGGCATCAGAGATAATACTTCCAGTGTGAGATTATTAGCAATGCATAGGCAGGCAGGGATCATTGGGAGTTATGTTTTGAGTAGCCACGCAAACATTGGACAAGATTTGGCTACTGCTTGAGCAGTTAAAAGTGTTCTGTTTGTGTTAACACACTTTACAAAATACTTTTTAAAAATGCCTAGCACATCTGCTACTAAATCTTGCGATGAAGGGAGGAAAAATAGGTGGATGGTGTTAATTGTAAGAGTAAGAAAATACGCTGTGAAGCATCTGTTCTCCAATTCCTCCCATCCATCTTACATCTAGGTGGCATATATTTAGCTCCTTAAGTAAAAGGACTGTCTGCAGGATGTAGTAAAAACAAACAAACAAACATGGAGGTCACAATGGTACAGTTCAAGCTCCTCTTGTTTTTTTATGGTTTTAGAGAGCCACTTTAGTCTAGTGGTTAAGGCACCAGGCTAGAAACCAGAAGACTGAATTCTAGTCCCACTTTAGGCATGAAAGCCAGCTGGGTGACTTTGGGCACGTCACTCTCTCTAAGCCCACTCCATCCCACAGAGTGGTTGTGGGAAAAATAGGAAAGAGTATTAGGTATGTTCGCCACCTTGACTTATTTATAAAAATAATAAAGATGGGATATAAATAAATGAGTGTCAGATATAAACAGGAAAGCTTTGTTTGTAATATTGGGATCCACCATCTTGACTTTTTTTTTAAAATTCATACTTATATCCCGCCCTTCTCCGGAGACTCAGGGCGGCTTACAATGTTTGGAGCACAACCCAATGTGCTCAGCAATAGCCTTCATTCCATTGTATATGCCTGCTTATTACTAAGTGGCATTTTTACAAGGTCAGCTTATTGCCCCCAACAATCTTGGGTCCTCAATTTACCTACCCCGAGAGGATGGAAGGCTGAGTCAACCTTTTTTGACAATATCCTATGGCCGAGCTCCCCAACTCCCAGGCCGCGGCCTAGTACTGGCCTGCGGCCTATTCAAAACCAGGCCATGGGAAAGATCAGCAAGCACATGCATGTGAAGTCCCATTTGTGCAAGCAGAGGGCGCTTGCACTTGTGTGCAAAGCTCCATTCTCATGAGCGGAGCTTCGTGCATGAGCACAAGGACCCTCCACTCATGTGAGTGGAGTGTCACACACGAGTGCAAGTACCTTCTGCTCATGCACAAAGCTCCATTGTCCCGAGTGAAGGGTATGTGCACCCATTGCTTGCACACACAGAGCTGTGCATGTGTGTGTGCACCTGCCACTCCCGTGCTGGGCCACCAGGCTGGAAAGTTTGGGGACTGCTGCCCTACAGGCATCCCTGGAGAATTCTCTTAGTATGGAAAGGAAATGTTTTACTCCCACTGAATAATGTATTTTTTAAAACATTGATGTATTACATGTCCATACATATTTGTAATCAGATATATGTGAGAGAATGAGAGAAAAACAAACTCTAGGTCCAGAATTGTTCAAATCCAGCTTCTGGAGAAGCTTGAAACACAATCAGCAGGCTCAGTTACAGTACTTCTTGCCTGAAAAAAAATCTTTGTGGGCAGAAATCCAAGGGCTCCCTCAAAAGCAGTAAAGCAGCTCCAAGCACTACATTGTATGTTTATCATAACATGTGTCATAATATATCAAAAATCACATTGGACTGAATCAGAAGCAGGTCCAACAGAATAGATTCTGCTCCCCAGAGGATAAATCAGCAGGATGAAAAAAATCCATAAGAATGATATAAATTTGACACTTTCCCCACAGGTGTTACTCTGATGCCCACATTCTCAAGACGGCATTTAAAGAAAGGAAAGTCAAGGAGCAGTAATAGATGCAGTATCTAAAGAGCTACCCTATCCCACCATGCCTGGCCAATAAAACTAGTGCCTAAAATTAATATCCATGAGCTACAAATTGGCATTTCCTCCTGAGGATGCCCACAGGAGAAGGGACTAATTTCCCTTATTTTCACTTTGTCAGCCTTCAAGATTTTCTTCCTTTGCTTTGCATCTTTCGGCTGTCATAAGTAACGGGGGAGGAGGGGACATGGTTATGGGAAGTGAGCTGGAGGTTTTACAAAACAGAATTGTATAAGTTGGGGGGGGAGGAAGTTTCTTGCTTAGGTTTCTATCTTATGCTATGCGCAGCTGCAGCTCTTTATCAAAATATGTCAAGGTCAACGGACAGAGGCCTCATCACCACCTGGAGATGCCCACATGAAGTTATACACAACTTTTTATCCGGTGGACAAATTGAACTATTGTGGGTGGGAACATTGTATATGTGATTTGCGCACTCATTCTCTCAGATTCAGAATTCTTTTGTTGCTACCGCTTGACTTCCAGTAAAAGATACCTGTTCTCTAATTAGTGGAGTCTAAGTATTTCTTTCTTGGATTTTGAATGGAGCACCATCTGACACCCTTTCTGTTGGGGTGGGACATGAAATATTATGGGGAGAAAGGCTTCCCACTACTCTTTGCTGAGATAAGGGAAGTGGAGAAAATTCCATGTAAGAAGATTAGCTAAGCCAAAGATCTTTGGGTGAGTCCAAACTTCATCTGCCATAATCCTTTGTCACTGTCATTCTGACTGCAGCTGAAAAGTATAAAAAAAAAATCCAGGAGTTTCCTATTGGAATCAGAAATACTTCACAGTGAGGACAAAAGAATAAATGGCGAAATAGATGATACAATCAAGAATGAGAGGAGATTGATTGGGATTACAGCTTCCTCTAACCAAGTGTCATGAGTTTGGAAGATGGTGAGGACTAGGTCTAAGATGGGCTCCCCTGGGTAAGGGACAAAGAATGAGTGGGTGGAAAAAAGAAGGAAAAAGTGTGTGCCTATTAGCATTTCTTTGGCACTTATTAGCTGGGTTTGTAATATGCTTATTAGCTTGGCTTCTGTGTGTGTAAACATGATACATAATCCTTTGAGACTGGGTGGAATTAAAAAAAACTTGGCTTCTTCTCTGATCCCTTCACCCAACCATTTGCAATTTGTACATCTTGTATTATGAAAGATTTGAACATTTTACCTGCCCACAAATCCATTTATATCATCATAGCTGTCGTATATTTCCAAGTAATCAGCCATGCAGGCGGTATCATCCTCAAGGTCGAAGTCAAGAAACTGGATTTTGATTCGTTGGCCGTACTTCACTCTTACATGCCAATAACAGACTTGGTCATCTTCATATTCCTTTGGGTACCCAGGAGTTTTAAAAACATGTTTTGAAGCTGTGAAGATTCCACCACAATCTTTTCCTAAGAGAGGAATAACAACGTCTGATATCATACTCAACCCAGATGTCAAATTGTGCCTTTGCAGCCTTATAGCACATGGGTTTTTTTTATCTGTGTGCCAACCTTCTACAGCTTACCTCTAACAGTCCTGAAAGGGAATTTAAATCATATACGCTTTTGTAATTCGGCTTGATTTGTTTAATCTGGTTTTATCTAATTTATTGTCGTGTTGTTTTTTACTTTGTAAGCCGCCCTGAGTCCTTCGGGAGAGGGGGCGGCATATAAGTCGAATTAATAAATAAATAATAATAATAAATCTGCATATTAAATTGACTGGATATGTTGTTAGCCATCTTTCAAACACATGGTTTTCTCCATATAGCTTACTATTTCCTATCAGTAGAACAAGCTCGTAACATACTGCAGGTTGGCCACCTGCAGATAGCAGTAAATTCAGAAGCCAACACAAATTATGAACACTTTCAGAAGAAATGAAAACATACTCAGTATCTCTATCCAGGTTATTTTTCTACCTTTCGTATTGCTGTCTAGTCTAACTTCTATATTTTTCACCCTAATTCATTCCTAAATCATCTCCAAGCACCTAAAGGTAGTCCTCAACTTACAATTGTTCATTTAGTGACTGTTCGAAGTTTTCAGTGGCAGTGAAAAAAGTGACTTATGACTATTTTTCACACGACCGTTGCAGCATCCCCATGTGATCAAAATTCAGATGCTTGGCAACTGGCTCATATTTATGACCGTTGCAGTGTCCTTCAAAACGTTGCAAAGCTCACAAAACAGGATCATGGGCCACGGGATCCCATTTTGCAACCTTCTGATTAGTGAAGTCAATGAAGAAGCCAGGTTCACTTAACAACCATGTTAGTAACTTTAAGAACTGCAGTGATTCACTTAACAACTATGGCAAGAAAGGTCTTAAAACAGGGCAAAATTCACTTAACAAATATCTCGCTTAGGAACATAAATTTTGGGCTTAATTGTGATCATAAGTCAAAGTCTACCTGTGTTCAGGGGATTCCACTGCCTTCCTGAAATGAATAACTGAATAACAGAAATATAAAAACCTGTGTGCTTGATGTGCTTTTAGCAACTCCACAGCCAATATCTTCCAGATATTTACAAGCAGAAACAGGCCAATTCAATGCCTTTCTGCTGAATCTAAGAAGGCATATTTATGTAATTTATTTAAAGCATTTATATAACTGCACAACTTGTGTCAACTCAACAACTAAGTTACGATCCCAAATGATTAAGAACCATGTTTTGATTCTCCAGGTCATCCAGGAAACAGACAGGAATAAAAAACAGCAAGCATATAGAAACTATTTTTAACTAGAAAATGGACACTGAGTACAGCACACAAGTCAATTCTTTTTGATTGGAACATGAGACAATCTAAAGTGATATAATGATGAACCTCCCAAGACTGTAGTTTTGTTTTTAAGTTTCAACATCATTCACTAGTAATGGAGACCTGTTTTTTTCTAGAATGGAAAGAACATGACTCACCTGCCAGTGCAAACAACTTGGTTTAATTAAGCTTTTCATCACCCAAATAATACATTTGGGGAAAAAAATCACATTTGTCTCAGAGGATATGGCCAAATAGGAAAGGAAGAGAGGTGGACTATATGTAATTTTATGAACAAGAGGCCTCTCCCATTTTCCTGACATCTGTGAGTGCTTTCTGTGCTGAAAGATTATTCAGTGTTTACATGGAGAAATCTCCATAACTTTTCATGTATGGTGTTTGGTTCTCTGCAGGACATTTCAAAGAAGGCACAGTACTGTTGTGCACATCATTTGGAGATATAAAATGTTGCATTTAGGAGAAAGGAAGAAAGAAGGAAAGAAAGAAAGAAAGAAAGAAAGAAAGAAAGAAAGAGGAGTAAAGAACATAAATCAAGCACTCCCAATATTGAATATAGTGTAGTTTTTAATATTAGACTATTATGGTATCTAACATATTATGGGTGAATCTATATATTAATTAAACAGGGCTATATTATACTTCTGTGTTGGAAGCACTGAAGTGTTTCTGTGACAAAGGAATCAACTGGTGATATCACCATTGCCCAGGGGAGGCCCAGTTGTCTCCTTTTGTGTCCTCTTTAAGTTGTCCACTGAAGTAGTACCCATCTAACTACTCGCAGTTATTTGCTTTTGAACTGCTGGGTTGATAGAGCTGGAGCGAGTGATGGAAACTCACCCTGCCACATGGCAGCAATGGATGTCAAATGCGAGCCAGCAGATTATCAGACCAGTGTCCTAGCCACACAAGCCTCTGGCTCCCTAATTAAACAGCGATGAGGCACTTCATGTTTGCTTCTAAGCTTTAGAGGATACAACATGGCACCTTTCTCTTTTAAGCGTTATTTTCTGAAGTAACTTTCAAAATTGAATCCAGAGTATTGCAGATTTCTACTGACAAGTAATAATGAAAGATCCCCCAAAATTGAAGATCCTTACTACTAAAATAGAAGCATATTCTCTATATTATCCAGTTTAAAAGGTAAAGGTTTCCTTGTCAGTCACGTCTGACTCTAAGGTATGGTACTTATCTGTATTACTTGGCCAAGGGAACCAGTGATGTCTAAAGACAATTTCCATGGTATCTGGCCAGCATGGCTATGGCCATACACCAAAGGTGCATAGATATATACCTTCCCACCAAAGAGATACCTATTAATCTACTTGTATTTACATGCTTTTGAACTGCTCTCAGCTCTCAGCTTTCCAGCTGACAAGTTCAGCGTCTTTAACCGCTGAGACTTAATTCCCACTTTCAACTGTTTCTTCCCGTAATGGGTTTAGAATTATGCTGAGCCATAATACGAGTAGTTTCTTTAGTTTTGTCTTTAATGTACAGACTCAACAGTTATTTGTGGCGTAATGTTAAGTGTGAAGTGGGCTATTAAGTCTTGTTCACCAACCATGGACGAACCAAAGCATGGCTTGGTGTGACATGTTGAATTTGAACTTTTGTGACCTCTTTTGAACTTTTTGAAATTTTAAGAAAATTTCACAGAATGATAAAAGTCTCTCCCCTGAGTAGTTCCTGCTTACATCTCCGCAATTATCCTAGAGTGACCTCAAACTTCTGGCAACTCAAGTCAGGGCTGAATGTCACAAGCAATTAACAGTGACAAGTAGAGAGGCCCTCAGGCCCACTTGGTAAGCTAGCCAGATGGAATGGGTAGGACTTTCCCAAACAGCAACCACTGGGGCACAGCAATAAGCTTAAGGACAGGTTCTGCTGCCAGCAGGAAGTGGACTTGGCAGAAACAACCTTATATGCTTTGACATGGTTGGACACTGGAGCCTATCCTGAGGACTAGCCCTGTCTTTACTTGCAGCTGTTTTCCTTACAGTTCCTTCTCCAGAAAGACTCTGGCAAGCCAAGGAACGTTCACAAAGATTTGAACTTGTATTTGTTGTTGTAAATGAAATCTGCCCTGAACATAGGACAGAAACAAAAGGGAGTTGGTTGAAGATGCAGATTCTATTGGAATAAGGAATTTAATTTGTTTATGAACTTTAAATCCTGCTTTCTGCATGTTTCGGTGGACTGGCTTTTGGCAAGTCTCTTTGTGTTGGCATACAAGCACGATATAATTAGGCACAGTATGGGGCTGCTGCTCAGAATGATGTCGATTGCCTGGTTGTTGTCTTTTCCATCTCTCCTGTAGAGTGTTGAATCTCTTACCGTGTGATAGATTGTGACAGTACATATTTCCCCATCATTTTGGAAGAACATTCCGTTTTCTAGGGCACTTCATCGTAAGTTTTAATTTGGCCATTCAGTACTACCTTACTTGTTCAGCAAGAGATTCTGCTCAATCTTCTTCAGCTGGCATAGGACAAGTTCTTTTTCTCATGCTCCATATGGCATATGAAACAGGCTGCGCCACATAAAATGATGACCTTCAAACAGGCAGGATATCTCTTAGAAATGCTGTAGTGCAAGGAGGGCAAATCTTTTGGGTTGGCGTGTCAAAATTTCAGAAAATGCCTAACTTGACTCTGCTGGCATGTCACCTCCCCACCCCAAACAAAAGAGAAATAATTTTTAAAAAATACAATTTAATCATGCGTGTGATCCCTAGAATCTGACATGCACTGCTTATCTTCAGGCAGTGTTCTCTTTTTGTTGACAGGCCCCCGAGGTCTACCTGAGGCAGCTCTGGGCCAAAAGGAGGCCTTCATTCTTGGAGGGTCTTTGGAGAATGTTCTTCTGCAGCCTCCAAAAACTGTATGAAAGCACACCCCATTCTTTTGTGATTTTGGGAGGTTCTAGAGCAGGGGTGTCAAACTCGCGGTGTCACAGTGGCATCACGATGTATTGTGACTCCCCCCCTTCATTAAACTGAGGGAGTGGGTGTGGCCAGCACATGATGCATCCGACCCACAGGCTACGAGTTTGACAGCCCTATTCTAGAGGCTGCGCTAGAGAAGGGTCTAGAAGCTGCTTAAAAACATAGCCCATTCTCAGGCTGCCTCTGAAAATTGTGTGAGAGTAAGGCGTGCTTTTGAGAATAGTTGTGGTGTTGGTGACTACTAGCCCAAAACATGGTGGTGTATCCCTTTTTACATGCTCTAGAGCTTTGCTGGCTGAGGAATTCTGGGACTTGAAGTCCACAAGTCTTAAAGTTGCCAAGGTTGGAGACCCCTGCTCTAGTGGATCCTTCATCGAGCAAGGGATAGATCAGATAATTTTTAAAACTCTCTTCAAACTCTAGTATTCATTGTACGTTGATTACCCTTCCAAAATGAGGATTTCTGCCTTACTGTCCATCTTGTGAGCAGTGACTGCTAATGAAATTATTATCACTGGCTATACCTTCTACATTTGTTTCCTTGTAATGTTATCATTTCAAATTGCCAAGATAATTTTCTCAACCATGAATCCTAAATCAAAAGATGTTAAGGCATCTGATGAAATGAGTTTTAGCCTATACAAGTTTTTGCTAACTTTAAGCGTACATTATTCTTTAAGGGGCCACAGCAGTTAAAGGCAGGTACTTTTGCAAAGGTGTATCCTTAAGTCTAAATAGCTGTAAGAAATATATTTCATGTTCACGTACCATTAGGATTATAGCAATAGGCGTCCCACTTCTCACTTTTGTTGAGCCGAAACCCATAATCTACGATCCCGGTCTTCCCAAAGCCGCAGTTGCTTCCTGGTTTGACAATAGGATATCCAACTCTTCCCTTAGATAACCAGCCAGCAGCACACATATGGAAGCCTGAGAGATGAAAGGCAAGTGTCATACAAGACAAGTGTTGGCTAAGACAGGATGCTGAACTTTAGGTTCACAACTTCTTGTGTTCTAAACTACCACCATACAACAGAGTCCCAGTTATTTAAAACATGAATTAGGTTTTGCTAGCAAAGCAGTTTCCACCCCTGACACATAGAAATGTATATGTCTGGTTCATATTTTTTTTCCAATTGTGTCATCTTTGCTTTTTAGCACAAAAAGAACCGTTTCACTTTATATAATTAAAACGTATAGGAGGCATAGGCTGAGTAAATTGTATTGTTGCCCTGAGCATCTTTATTGAAAGATGCCTGATTAATATAAAACATTAACACTACTGTAGTCTTGGTAAGTTAATTTCTACTTTACCCAGATGAAAATTTATCTGACACAACACCATCCCCTGTAGAATACACACATTGTGTTTCAGAACATATACCGTGTTTCCCCGAAAATAAGACCTACCCCGAAAGTAAGACCTAGCACTATTTTCTAAACCTGCCCTAATATAAGACCTACCCAAAATAAGACCTAGTGTAAACACCCCCCCCCACACACACTCACACCCACTATTTGGCACCATAAATATATAAGACCTACCCCGGAAATAAGACCTAGTGTGTTTTTGGGAGCCAAAAAAAATATAAGACAGTGTCTTATTTTCGGGGAAACATGGTACATTTATTCCTTATAAAGGTTATTTTTTTTCCTTTCCAGTCATGTCCGACTCTAGGGGACGCTGCTCATCTCCATTTTTTTTAGCTGAGGGAGCTAGAGTTGTCTGAGGACAAGCAAGAATATTTTCTAATAATTTAAGCTCATCTATAAATAATTCATTCTGTACTTTAATTCTGAAAAAATATAAACCTTTGTTTATATTTTTCTCCTGCTGCTGAAATATCTTTGACTTGCCCTATTCTGAATTTTCTGTTCAACAAATGTGATGGGATTCAAATTTTTTTTACTACCGGTTCTGTGGGTGGCTTGGTGGGCGTGGCAGGGGAAGGATACTGTAAAATCTCCAGTCAGAGGTGGCATTTACTGGTTCTCCAAACTACTCAAAATTTCCGCTACCGGTTCTCCAGAATTGGTCAGAACCTGCTGAATACCCACCTCTGGGCTGTGATAGTGTAAGCAGCCCAAGCCATATATCGTTAATATTGGTCATTGGTTTACATCATGTATGTGAATGTACTTTACTTTGGTGAAAGTTCCAGAACTATGTTGTACTGCTTGTATGGATATTTTAAAATGTATCTGTCCAGCATATGATCAATTCAAGACCAAATGGATGTGTATCCTAGGACACAGAGTTCTCAGCATATTGCCCTTTGTGCTGCTTATAACTTACTTTTTGAAACACGGGCAGCTCTTTAAGAAAACAAAATCAAAAGCCCATGATGGACAGACATCAAAAAGTTTGCTAATCACTAGATGGCCACAAGGGGTTGTCGTTTTTGGTGCTGCAATCTAGTGACTGACTATATTTATGCAGCTCACATATGGAAATGACTGATAAATGCCTTCAAGTCTTATTATCCTGTGCCGTGCTTGTTCTAGTGGATTATACTCTCTAGTGAAATCAACTACGCCATCATACCTATTTTTCTTGCAGCCTCCAATTGCTTGAGTGTTGCTAACTGTCCTCCTTCATATTCACACACCGATTTTGCCTCATCGTAAGTCAGCTGGTATTTCCCAGACCGTCCTTCTCTGTGATACACTCCTGCTGCTCGTTCTGTTAATACAAAGTAAAAGTTGCAATGAATATTAAAAAAAGAAAAGTTGGCATAATGACTACCATGTTGGAAAACTAAAGCATGGAGATTTTTTACTCCCCTTGGATTTTTAAAACCTTGCTGAGTTCCTGATTTAAATTAGGAAGGAGTGATCTCATTAAGACCAGAGAAAAATTCTATATTCGCTCCAGACCTGGAATTGATTAGCACCGGGAATATAATTCTTGGAGACACCAATTTGTTCCTTGGTATCCCTCAAACCTACTGGCTTATTGCATTAAAAGCCATTTTTAATTTAAAAAAGAAAGGAAAAGATGCCTGAGATGCTGAAAAGCATAGGCACAGCCTCCAGGGCATCTGTACTGCCAAGAACACTTCTCACCCCAAATGAGTCTTTAAACTTCATTATAAAAATAAATTTTAAAGAAATGGCTGGCTGCATCCACTATTTTGTTTGGGTATGTGGCTGCCTGCCTAAAAAAGGACAAAAGGTGGAAGAAGCTGTAGGGACTATCCTGTGGAAGATGGGATAGAGGCCCCTGTATAAATAAATCAATGTTTGGAACAGTTTAAGTCCTAATCGCTATGTACCTTTTTCATTTGTGATGATCCAGGGATCTGTTTTGAAAGTGCACTTTCAGCAAGTCCTAAATTTTAAATGCCCATCAACCCCAGGACCCATCCCAAAAGTTCTGAGATCTCCAGATTAATAGATGTAGTAGCATTTCCTACAACCAAGAAAGTCTTGGATTCCTATTTATTTTTTTTATTTTTAATTACATTTATATGTCCAAGACTCAGCTTACAATTTTGGGATACAACCCAATGCGCTCAGCAATAGCCTTTATTCCATTGTATATGCCTACTTATTACTATCTCCTACTCTTATTCTTTTGTCTACTTTTTTATCCCAGGGGTCTCTATCCCCGGTCCGAGGACAGACCCCGGTCCATAGCATGCCAAAAACCGGGGCACACAAACAAGCGAAACTACATCTACAGGATGCAGGCAGCATGCGAAACCACGCTTCCTCCAGTCTGTCGAAAAACCTCTCGCCATGGAACCGGTCCCTGGTACCCAAAAGGTTGAGGGCCACTGCTTTAGCCTCTGACACCACAGCTACAGAGATAAGGATTATGGAGGAGGTACTGCAATAGCTGGGAGATGAGGTGAAAGACTCCTATTCCTATATTATAACATTTGCAAACTTCTTTTCAAGAACCGGAGAATGGCTGTCCAATTATATTTAGAGTAAAACAGCAGAAATAGATCTGTTTTGTCCCCATGCTAAGGATAGTGTTTTTGCTGGCCTTTGGCTGTCAGAAATTGATCTGGTTTAATTTGAGTTAATTTGAAGAAAAGCGTTAAAGTGTTAGTAAGCCTTAAGTGAAAAACTGGTTGTGTTCCAGGAACATATTTTCCCAAATCAAGATTGGAAGGTGGGGTTTTTGTTTGTTTGTTTGTTCTAACATAGGCATGGAGAACTCCCAGCATCCCCATGTGGGCTGCATTAGGAACATTCAAGTGGTGCAGAAATGATGTAATAAAAATAATAATTACAAAATTACAATTATATAACATGAATTATATAATATATAAATATTAAAACCACATATATTTATATGCTACCCGTTTCCCAGTGACTCCAGGCAATAATCATGTAAAGCACAATTAAGAATGCATGGACTGTTTTTGCTGCCTCAAGTTGAGAGAAGAATTCAAACTCCATTTTTGCAGTCCTCACAGCTATCTCAAGAAGGCATCAAAGAATTATAATAGCATGGATTTCCCAAAACCAACAACAGTGTTATGCTGTTTTGAATTTAGAATAACACAGAAAATGTTGGATAAACTTTAAAATAAGAGCAATAAAGCAAATAAAACAAAATAAAGAAGTTCTTTCTTAAAAAGAGAGGGAAAGGAAAGGCTGCTACATGCATGTGTAGACCATTTGAATCATCATTTGGGCCACTTAGCCTTGAGAGAGAATCAGCAAAAGCCATTGTTATAAAGACCAAGTTGACCAAACTATGCTGTTTTCCTTTCTTCCTTTTCTACCTTGAAGTAAATTACAATTATCCTTAGCTTTTGTCTGTCCTTTGCCTAAAATCCATTGAAAGACATGAAGTGTTCCTGAACACAAGTAGGGAGCGAGTAGGCTACATTATAAACCTCACCACAGGTCTGAATTCTGTAAATTATTATGAAGGAAACTTGCTATTCACAAACGGCTATGGATAGCCAAAGATGACCAATTAACAGAAAGTAAACTTGTGAGGTAGCTCCCTTCCATCTTTTCTAGATTGAGTTGTGCAAACTTTTATGTGTGCAAACAAGGAATTGTCTCCAGAATGACTCTGGAAATCATAGAACCATCTGAAAAAGGCAAGATTTGGCATGGTCTGGAAGTAAATGGAGTATTCTACAATATTTTGGAACATTTTGCACACTTATTTTTTCCCTATCCTGCCATTCCAGGAGATTTACTATCAGTTCCCATTGTGGTTATTCTTTAACACAGGTAGGCATATTTGCAATCAAGTGGCCTCCAACCACTGAGCATTTTTATTTGCTGAGCTTTTATGAATCTGCGGGCATTGTTAAAAATAAAAATAACAGACTAATACTTTGCTTTATAACTGCCAAATTTCATTTACATTTTATTTACAACTAATGCTTTTTAATGTTAAAAAGTAGAATGAAGCAGGGAGCCTGACAGGACAGAATGATTTTTAAAAGTGAAACCAGCAGCATTGTAAGTAAAATAGGCACTGATGGAGTGAATGAATTACAGCTATTTAGTATAGGCTCCTTTATTCCATAATATTCAGATTACAGTATAATGTTCAGATAGTGATAGGTCCATTCTATGAACACTATTTTGGAATATTAAATGTACAGCAGTAGGATACTAGAAATTTTGGACTTTGGAAGAATGAAATGTATTATTTTTATGGAACGAATAAAATTGTAGTTATTACAGAAATGTACATCAATAAATAAAATATAACTAATTGTAATTAATTAAATGTAAATAATATTGAATTAATGTCAGCTTAAATCAGCATTCTTGATTTTAATAGCATTGAGATATGTTATAAACAGCCTGCAAATAAGTATGGTCTACACATTAGTGCAGGATTGGCTAATCTTCTGTAAGGAGATGGATAACAAGGGTTTTAGGTTTTTTTTAAATGAAAACAAAAAATGTTTTATCTTATTTTCACATCCTTCCAGCTTGACTAATAGGTGGTCCATGAATGCACTCCTCATACAGTATTTTATTTAGATTTGGAGATTGAATCTCCCCTCTGACCTGCTCAAACAATTGGGGCAGGATTTTCTGTTTATTCCAAAATTGTTCCATAACAGAAGCAATTTACTGGACTGATGTAATTTGGCTGCTCACAGCATCTATCATGAGTAACTTTCCCAGGTTTGTTTGGAAAAACCCATACATACTGTTACATATTATATTGTTATATTACATAACATATTGTTGGATCAGCCCAAGAAATGATGTAAACAGCACGAAAAAGCAACTCACTGAAGTTGAATGGGTGAGTGGCATCAAGGGTGCAAATAGAACTCCCTGGGCCCCCAGGTAAATCTTACAGATTCCTCTCCCTCCCCCTCCCCCACAACCTGTGCCATTAGGATGAGAGGACTCAGGCACTCCGTGTGTCTATGGAGATTCTCAGTCATCCAGGTCATGGTTGTCCCAAAGGTGCTTTTTCAAAAGACAACTGGAGAAGCTTTTTGGGTGAGAAGCAAAATGTCTTCCAGCAAAAACAAAGGAAGCGCAGCTGCCTTTTGAAAAAGTACCTTTAGGACTCAGACCCTGAGCTCTATGACGCTGCAAAAATCAAGAAAGACAGAAAAAAAGGAAGAACACATAGCCCCGTGATGGTGAACCTATGGCACACATGCCAGAAGTGGCACGCAGAGCCATTTCCCCTGGCACACGAGAGCTCGGCCGGAAGAGCCCCACTGCGCATGTGCGCAAGCTGCTGCCACCCGACAGCTGATTGTCGGGTATCTGGCACGCATGTACTGGGAGGGCGGGGGCACACGGAAGACACATGCGCAAAGATGTGCGGCGCATGGAGGGAACACGCACGCATGCGCAGGTGGCTGGCACGTGGGGGTTGATCCCGTGCGCAGGCACAGGAGCATGGCGTGTGGCGGGGGAATCGTGCATGCAGGTGCAGGTGTGTGGTGAGCAGCAAGGGGATCGCGTGTGCAGGGGGCGTGGGGGGACCAGCACGCATTGCCTTCTGGGTGCTGGCACGTGAGCGTGCATGCAATTATCAGCATGGGAGTCGAAAAAGGTTTGCCACCACTGACATAGCCTATTCTTGACTGTGGGGAGACCACGATCAGTGGGGTCTATGGGGGAGCAAGAGGGTTTAGAGTGACATAAGTAATATAGTGCATGTTCTGACCCAGTTCTCCAAACACAACAAACCCACTCTAGTTGAAGCAATGATTCCTTTATTAGGAGCACCGGCAAAAAGTTTCTCTCTCACCGCAGGCTAAAAGTCCATCCGGCAGGAAGATGAATAGTTGTCTGCCACATCTATTCATCTCCACCCCCTGCCTTTTATCCCCAGAGCTAGGGTGGGCCTTCACAAGCAGCAGTGGCTCATCCTTCCCAAGGGCTGGCCCACTGCTCTCCTCTCCTCTGCCTTCTGTGCATCCATGCATCAGGCACTGGTCCCAGCTGTTCCCCCTCTTCTTCATCAGCCATCTCCAGGCCCCAGGGCTGTTGACTCTCCATCTGATGGATGGTCCAGGCTCCACCTCTGTCTCTCTCTCTCTCTGCCAGCTCCATGCCCTCTTCCCCCTCAGAGCTCTCAGGTTGCCTTGATGCTCACCCTGACTCCCCGCCTCCTCATCATCTGATTTCACTGCTGGAGGAGCCAGCGATTCAGCTGCTGGAGGGATGGCCACAACAGTGCATTGGAATACACACCCTCACCCTTTTCTACGTGCGTCAGGATGCTGCTGACCAGTTCTGTATATTTGCTATGGATGACAATTGCTTGTTTATTCTGTGTGATTTGCAGCATACCATAACGGAGTGGAAAACAGAACAGACAAGATCAGGTAAACAAATAGCAACTGACCCTTCCAACCCTCTTCAATAAAACTGTTTGGGCAGCCTTGTGGAAGGATGTTGTGGATCAGGCCAGATGTTCCTTTGGTGAAAGGATAGTTTAAAGCACCCTTGTTTACCATGGAAAACTTGACTCTGGGCCCAAGCCTTCTCACCTCTCCAAAGGGTGGTCATCTTGGTTTTTGCAGACCTACATTTTGCATTTCTATTCCCTTTCTCCTTGTTCTTTCAGAAAGAGAACATCTGGAAGAGGAAGACAGTGCCCCACAATAATTCCAGGGAAATTGCCAGGGCTTCCAATGCCTTTGGGTCTAGCAGTGCTGCTACAGCCAAAGCAGCAGCTGACTTGGGAGTAGCAGCAGCAGCAGGGGGGGGGACTCCTCACTTGCTTCTTAATCCTTCTGTGGAGCCATTTCATTAGATTTCCTGCTGGGGCCTCACACCTGGACTACCATGGTGGGTACAGCAATCCAGAGGAACACTTAAGTATAGCAGGAAAAGAAATACAGAAAAATCTATTTCTTTTGTTTTGCAATGTAGTGATCAACTGAATTTTGAAAGCCATGTAAGCTTGTTACAAAATCTTGCCTGATCAGATTTTGTTGAAAGTCTGGGGCAAAAAATGGCCAGAATGCAAACCTGGTAGAACCCCCTGCTTTCCCTGCCATCTTTATATATTAAGCCTCTGAACAGCATGCAAGGATCTGGGCAAGTTACAAAAAATAGCTTAAAAATGAGAAAGTTAGTAAGTTCTAAAGCAACATCAGCCTGGAGGCATCTGAAACTGAAAGGCCCTATAGTTCTGTTATGAAAGATAAAGGAGAGAGAGAGTTCTTATTTGCAAGGCATAATCGTCTATGGCGCAGTCCTACTTAAAAGCATCCTACACTAGATCTTTGTCTCATCAAAGCACTGACCAGTAATTGTTCTAATGACTATTTATACATCATGCTGGGCCATATTTCATCTTAATCATGCCTTGTTGAATAAACCTCTGTGACCAGATTTACATTTGCCAAGCCCATAATGCCCAAATAGACATTATGGCTTTACGCAAAATGAACACAGTCTCTGTGTTATCTTCCCATCTTTTTGCTTCCTTTGTTTTCTTTTGATGCTGGTACATATGCAGTCATAACAGGATCAATGCTTGTATAACATTAGTCTTTACTTCCCCCATAATGTATAACTTTTTATTTGGGATTTGGGAGAGCTATAACATTAACATAAGTAAAGATAATAGCCAGTTGAATATAATTTTAAAAAGTTACTTAGTTGTAACCTACATATTTATTTTAAAAATAAAGTTTAAACTCAATTAATTTTAACAGAGAATTAAAAATGTGCTTTAATCTCTTCCACTGATATGCATGCAATAAAGGTATGTCCAAAATCTAAAAGTCTTGATAAAGGCTATACATTTACTAAACCAACTCATAACATCCCAGCTATGGAATTGTCAAGAACGATTTCTCAGATAAAATGATTGAAGGATCAGAGGAAGAGAGGTTTGTGACCATTATTTAAGTCAGGTAGAACAAAGAAAATGGGAATGGAAATTTGGGATGGAAGTGCTTTTTCAAAGTTTGCTGGGAAAGAGAAACAAGCAAATTGATTCTGACCATGTATAGAAAGAGGTGTTATACTGTATTGTTTTGAGGTCCATCTCTCTTGAGAGTCTATAACACTGGGAAAGGTGGAAAGAAAGCAGGCATCCAGCAGTAAGTTGGATAGATTCAGTTACAGTGGTGATGGGTGCAGTGTTGGAACACGTTTGACTTGAGGGGTCAAAATGTAGACAGATGATCCTGGAGAAGGTCTGTCTATATCAGGGATAGGGAATGATGGGCCCTTTATGAATTGAGGTCTTCAATTCCCAGAATTCATGAGCCAGCCAAACTGGCTCAGAAATTCTGGGAGTTGAAGTCCTCAAGTCATAAAGGGGCCATCAATTCCCCACCTCTGGTCCCCCGACAACGAGCCTATTCTGTTGCGGCCCCTGACCTCTGGAACCAGCTCCCGCTGGGGCTCCGCCTGGCCCCTGACCTCCGCACCTTCCGCCATGATTTGAAGACCTGGTTGTTTGATCAATCCGGGCTGTGACCTTTTCTTTCCTGGGGGGGTGGTGGTTTTATATTTTTAATGTATTTTAAATTTGTTTGGGCTTGTAATTGGGTTTAATCTCTTTTTAATTATTTATTGCTGTTGTTTCTTAGTTGTGAGCCGCCCTGAGTCTTCGGAGATGGGGCGGCATACAAGTCCCAATAATAAATAATAATAAATATATGATCACTAAAAGTCAGGAGTCAACATGGTGGCACATAAAGAATGCTAACCTATTTCCACCCTTAACAAAATAAGCATTTATAGCTATGAAGCAAGAGATAGTTTTGGCTGTAATACTAGGTAAAAAGAAGCCCAATAAACCCAATTAAGTACTGTAGTAGCACCTAGAGGTGTGAAAGCATTTCCTCTCACAGAATGCAATGCCGAGGGCATGAGAGCTTGCTGTTAAATGGGTAAAACATTCTTTTTATTTATTGCATTAAAAAAATCTATTTGATGGCCAATTTTCTGATGGCCTTATTAGGCCCTATTCTCTCAACATGGTTGTATGCCACCCAATGTCACTGTCTTGTGCAATGTGCAGTTATATACAAACAGGATAAATCAATCAAAATGGTTCTGGATTTTGTCCTTCACTAACAACAATCCACTTATACTTTTATAATTGTGTAGATATAGTAAAGCCTGCTGAAGAGTACATTGTGTCTAGGAGGTTGAGAATTGAAAGCTCTGGTATCAAAGCACAGAAAAAAATCCCAGCTGGATATCATTAGAGTACTCAAAGCAGTTTGAGGAAATCCTTCTCCCTGGGAGGCTTGGGGAAAAATGCTGTTTTCTAATGGGATGTGAAAATCTAAACACCATTTGCACATGTTTATCCTTCTCTACTATGGAAGGGCAACCGGCAGGATTAATACATTTGGAATACAAGCTTCTCCTTCATGGTTAAACATCATTTCTTTTTTTCTTTTTTTGGCTTGGAGATGTCACCTATATTCACCTTAGCAATCCATATCTGTCAAACCCTCTCTTGTAGCTTAAATCAGGATGGCATTGAAGTTCCCATTTGAACTGCATAAAGCTTTTAAGAAAGGAAAAGGATCCAGTGGCTGAGATGGCGCAACACTGGAATTGTTTGGGGTTTGGGTTGTTGTGGTAACTCAGTCACTGTCTTAGCATGTTGCCTTTATAGGTAGGCCTTGACTTATGACAATTGACCCCAAAATTTCTGTTACTAAGCAAGTTAAGTGAGTTTTGCCCCATTAAATGAGCCATTGCAGTTAAGTTAGTTGCACAATTGTTAAGTAAATCTGGCTTCCCATTGACTTTGCTTGTCAGGTCACAAAAGGTAACCACCTGATCCGGGGACACTGCAACCATCATAAATGTGAGTCAGTTGACAATGCTTGGAGAGAGGAATGGTCCAGGAAATCTTCTTGTGGCCTGGCCATTCGTGATCCCTCTATCAAACCACCTGGTTTTGACCTGCCTTGCTCTGTCTGGTTGAAATAGAACAGAATTAGGAGCGATACTGGAAGAAGTGCCTCTGCCCTGGATCAGGGTGGATAGAAAGTTTCCCCTTGTTGCAATTGTGATGCTGGTATGCAAACGATTAAACATACTGTGCAAGATTGACCACAATGTGAGTTCCCTGGTTCCCTAGAAGAACTGCATGAAGCAATGCCAGAGGAAATCACTTGGAGAACTAATTTGGACATCCAGTTATAAGGCTACTGCCATTATCTCCATAGAACTCGTATATAATTACATGGACTGTGTGTGTATATTTACTTTTTAAAAAAATTACATTTATATGCCGCCCTTCTCCGAAGACTCAGAGCGGCTTACAATTTTTGGGATGCAACCCAGTGTGCTCAGCAATAGCCTTCATTCCATTGTATATGCCTGCTTATTACTAAGCGGCATTTTTACAAGGTCAGCTAATTGCCCCCAACAATCTTGGGTCCTCAATTTACCTACCCCGAGAGGATGGAAAGCTGAGTCAACCTTGAGCCTGGTGGGATTCGAGCCTGCACTAATTGTAGGCAGCTGGAGCTAAGTGCTAGGCATTTAACAGCCTGCACCACCAAGGCTCTTTTTAACAGCCTGCACCACCAAGACTTCTCTTCTGTCACAAATAAACAATAAGTTGTCAAGTGTCTGGATTTTAATCACGTGACCACGGGGTCGTAAGTATGAAAAACACTAAATGAATTGTTGTAAGTTGAGGACTACTATATTCTCCTAAGTTATCAGAAGGACCTTCCTTTTCTCTTTTCCCTCCCTCCTTATCTTTTTCAGACAATCAGTCTAGTTCTCATTCTTGTTTTGGGGCAATTCTTGTCAGCTAAAAGATGTAAGCATGGCTTATCTTTTCTTAAATACTGATACAGACTGCAGAGAAAAGCGTGGAGGGCTGGGTGCAGCTTGCAGACTGCAAGTCTAAGATCCCTGGTTTAGATGATATACTGGAATATGATGGTTAAAAAACACACATTCCAGAGAGGACAAAATGCATATTCATTTAATCAGGGTTTTGGGGTTGTGTGTCATATGAACAAAATCAGTGCTAGGAAAAAAAATCTTTTGGCTTGAGGTGGAAGGGGCAATTGCCTCAACCTTTGAAGGAAGGAAGATGTGAATGCAATAAATAATGATATATCTTAATAATATTTTCCTTTCCAACTGCTTAAATCTGCATTTAAATTGTTTTAATGAAAAGTGGTTATTCTGGCATTTGACGTCACATTTGAGAGAATTACTGAAGGCTTCCATTTGCTCTCTTTATAGACTCCCAAAGAATGCAATATTTAATTTGGAAATGCTCAATCCCAGGTCAATGCTTATCTTAAACTATTTTTTCTTTCCTTGCTGCTGACACTCTCTCTGTTCCCTTCCCCCTTTGTCTCTGCATGTGTTAAATGAATCCAGGAAGAATGAAAGGCCAATTTTACATTTGGCTAAAACTTTCCCTTTTCTTTTTTCTTTTTGTATATTTGTGACTTTAATTGCCCTCTATAGAAATAGAAGTGATATTATTTGGGCCATGCCAGATTTAAAATATCCTATCCCAGAGCTGCTATAGAGGCCTACAATGTTGTACATGGAATGCAAGCTGTCTCGCTTTTGGAAGTTACAGTTTATTTAGACATTCATGACATTTTCAATTTAAAAAGATAGTTTCCACAGTGAGTGACAACAGTACTAAAAATAAAATTAGAAAAAGAGTAGAGGGAACAGATAAAGAGGAATACATGGCCAGAGCATTCTGTCAAGACACAAGGATTATGAAGTTTGGGATGACTTCTAGGCATGGCCCCATATCTAGCCAAGAATTATTTTCAACAGCAAATATAAATGTGGTATGGGAAACATGCATATGTAAATGTTGTCATATGCATAATAAGTACATAACATTTGTATTTATAATGCCATACATTGAATAACACTCAAGACAACAAGGTATCTGCTAAATGGAATTTTTAAAAAATGTATTCTTCTTTGTATGACAGGGGGAATGATGTCTATGAAACCCAAGCCTCATTCTCAGAGAATATCACTAAACCTTTCACAAAATGAATTAATATCTCAAAAGATGTGAACTCATACATGTTTCACTGAACTATTACCATGTCTTTATCTCTATCCTCAGTGGTGGATTAAGGCTCACTGGTGCCCTAAGCACTGAGAAATCTTGGTGCCCCCCCTCCTTTGCACATACAAGTTTTTTTTTACAAATCTTCATTGTTTTTTTTCTTTCTCAACTTTGTGGTGCCCCTTCTGTGCACATGCTTAATGGTTAATACACCACTGTCTATCCTTTTAAGTAGAAAGAAACTGATCACTGAGCCAAACTGATCCTTCAACCCACTCTTTCCTCTGTGGCCTAGGATGTTCTCAGATAGACCCCCTCTCGAAAAAATCCCACACCCTCTCCTACAAATACCCTTTTCTGCTTCCTTCTGCAACACTGGGCATTGGTATTCTTTGCTGAACGCATCATATTCATTTTAGTGAGACTTAATGGTAGCTGAACGTTGCCCACTATCATTTGAATGATTTTGAAATAATGCTTCCATTTTGAGCCAGCAAGGGAGTGGTTTAAAGGCAAAGTTAAGTTATATAATGGAAGCTCAGTGTACCTATCATGCCTCTTGTTTTGGCCCCGGATATTCTGCCCAAAACAAACAGCTTTGATGACTTTTAGCAGTTCAGTCCAGAAGGGCTCTGGGCCAGCAACATGGGCCAGGAAGAGTTGCAGATTTCTCCCCATTCATTAAACTATAAGCTGTGGTTTATGAATCACAGTGGCTGACTTCACAGAAGACACTAACCTGAAACCAAGACAAACTTGATCCAAAATAATGCAATAACCAGGCCCTGGGATAATATTTATTTGGAACACATACAAAACTGCTTTGTATCAATAGACTGTTCATCCATCAAACCCAGCACTATTCTGATTAGCAAGAGCTACCTAAGATATGCTTTTTGAGGGTTTCTTCAGGCTAATATCTGTTCCAATGCTTTTTCCCCCCAGCAGAAAAGAAGAACAACAGTTCCAGTATTTCTCCATCTTATGTTGTGAATGAGGAATTGGAAAGAGCAATTTTAACTGGGATTTGAACTAGTGGTGCTGTTCCAGCGAATGGGCAATCCCAGTGAGATAAATAAAATAAATGAAAATGTTTCCTACCCCTCTGTTTGCTTACATTGCCAGAATTTTTTAAAAGAATTGGAAAGAACAATGTGTGAACCAGAGATTTTTAGGAAAAGTTTCACTTCACAATACGCTAAGGTTCCCTCCCCCAGTTTCTCTGCTGACCACAGAATCAATCTCTAAGTCCATCATCTGTAGTTTACAAATCACAACTACTGAATTTACAACACTGGGCTAAGCCCAAACCAAACAAGCCACATTTAAGCTTAATCTCAAAAAACCTAAGCAAGGTGAACGGTCTAGTTAATACTTGGATAAGACACCCAGAAAAATTCCAAGGCTGTATGTTAGATTGCACATATACTTTGGAGGCTGGCAGTAGCCAATCATTTTCATGCTACTGCTAAAGTCATCCAGTGTTGAGCTTGACAGGAGGAAAACTTGACACGACTGTCCTTACGTTGTGAGACAATGTTTTTATGGTTAAGGAGCATGTTTTTCTATTTTGTGGGAGCAAGGGCTGCCCTGTAGTGGAACAGAAATGAGTTGGCAGCTTTGGGGCATATAGTATGATGATGTTGTATTTTAGATTTAAATATCTAGGCTATGCAGCTCCAATAACTGTGGGCGGCTTAAGCTGTAATCCACCCTAACACTCGAGAATTTTAGCTGTTTTAGAAAGGTTTCATGCTGCCTTGTTCATTTCCTCATATGCCTACTGGAAGGTCGTTTTGTTGTTCATGGCTTGCAGTGATGCAAGTTTTGGAAGAATGGGATCCGTAAAAAAGGAGCTTGGGAGAGAATCAATGAATTTTCGGCCATATAATTTTTTTTTAGCCCATAACATCTGACTGTATCTAAAAATTGGTTTTCAGGAAGAGAGGGAGAACATCTAGTCCTAGGGAACTTCAGCTTCCAGCAATTTCAGCCAACATGCTATAGGGTGAAAAATGCTGAGAAGGGTAGTAAGCTGTGGAGAGCCACCAATATTCTGATCCTTCTGCAGTTCTGTACCTGGATAAGCAAAGCTCTGTTTCTCTGAAGCAGAATATTAAAATATGAGTAGTACAACCAAAGAGGCAGGAAAGAGAAGAAATGGAGCAGAAGAAATAGTACTACCTTCCCCAGTTTAGTATCATTCACTACATTGACCATCAACTACAACTGTTTCAGCCCTGCTAGTTGGGCATGATTGGAAGCTGCAACTGAACTCTTCTGAGAGTTGCCAGATTAGGAAATCTAAATTAATCAATGAAGAAAATGCAGTACAGGGAAGGACATGTTAGGCAGTGTTTCCAGGAATTATTTATGTCAAAGGAAAAGCTGATGTATATCTTGCACAGCTGTTTCTCTTTAAGTCTCCTCTCTCTCCATACGCATCTCTAGAGGTCTAGCTTTCTGTATAGCTCAAGCTTTCAGATAGCATCGCTCTTGCAGCTCATGTTTCAGAGGCATTCCTTTTCTTTAAATCAGACCTCTACAAAAACATCATTTAAAATGGAAAATAAAGAATATTAACTCCATGGTGCTATTATTCAGTAAAAATTTGTGTCTTTAATGCAAGCTACGCAAAAATGCAGGGACTGATATAAGAAATAGTAGCTCTTTCTGCAGTTAAACATTTATTAATAGAAGCACAAAATAAAAATCCATCAACTTACCTAACCAAATAGAATTGTGAAGAACTCCATCCTTGAATCCCCAGCTAAAACCTCTATCCCATAACAAGGCAAAAAGAAAAGTTAAGGCAATCATCTTTTCAGTTAAATATTCTGTACCTTCTGTTCAAGCAGCCTGGAAAACCACCGCTCGCAGCTGCTTAGTTGCTAGTGGAACATCTGGTTGGCAGAACTTAAATAGTATTTTCATTTGTGAGGTCAGAATGCCTTCTCCAATTAAAGTGGTCACAGGATTGCTCACAATTAAAACCGATCCTTGGTTTTTTTTTTGGGTAGCTGACTCATTTTCTGCTTCCCTTAAAGGAAAGTCCAAAGTCTGCTGTTGTAAATGTGCAATTGTACAATTGTCAAAGCAAATGTCTAATTTCTGAAAAATCTTCCAATTTCAGATATCTTTTAACACTTTTGTATGTGGCAAGCTGCCCCATACAATTTTGCTTTTGGACAGGTGAATTGATTGCAAGGTAATTTCTTTGGGGTTTCTAGCTATTACAGCTCAGCAGTTATTAGTGAGAAATGTTTGGAAAAACTAAGATTCAGAAAATTCTATTTGCAAATAGAATGAACAGTGGTATGCACTAAAAAAGCATATTCATAATACTACTTTTACTACTTTTTGTTTGAACGAGGGCATGTAATATAAAGTCATGCAAATAGGATGAAGCAATAATTTTGCCATGGGTAGAGCTTATAAATGTTTTTTAAATGATTATATTGAACTAATTAATGAAATAAAAGTAAAAGGTAAAAGTATTTAAAATATGTTACCTTAATAAACCTGATAAAAAAAAGTAAAAGGAAAAACAGACCTGGGAAATTATGTGATAAACAAAACCATTCCTTAAAAAAGGACTCTCTTAATCAAGATTTCTTCCTTGCCCTTTTGTAAAAAAAAACCACCTATTTCAAATGATGACACACACCCCCCACATAAAAGTATATTGGTGCAAATCAATCAAGCATATTTTTTTCTTTCCAATATTAAATGGTAATTTTTAGCCAGCCCTGAAAAGTTAAGTGTTTGATGTCTTGATAGATTTAAAATATCATGGATATAGCCAAGAAGATGTTACGCTGCTCCTAATGTGCAGCAATTGATCCAAAGTCATCTTAACAAACCTTTTTACGTCAACCTCAAATGGGACAATAACAGAAGATCAAGACATAGGTGTGAATGTTCTACTTCCTAAATCCACGACCAAGCAATTGCAACCAATCCTTTCATTTTCTGAATGTTTATTCAGTCTGAACTTAAAGGTTACATTTTTTTTCTCCAGGAAATATTTTTGAGACCAAATCTGATTCTGTTAAAGAATATATTAATAATTGATCCAGCTGTTAAAGCACCATATATTGACACTCAGTTTGGCAGTAATAATTGAGTATAATTAGAAACTGGATATAGTTCAACACGCTGAAGATTGGGGATTCTGGGGCTTAAAAGAGTTCCAGCACACTTCTTGGGAGCCAATTTAGTTGATACATTCAATTTAGGTAATGTATGAATTAAAATGCATAAGTTTTTTGAGATCTCTCCAAATTGAAAATAGGTGGTTGTATCTTTTTTTTCCTATTACTTCTTGTTTGCATTGTATAGCTTTTTTTAATTCTGTAATAGAGAATATTGATGGTGAGGAGATGGCACTGAGATTTGTGACCAACCGACACACTTGAAATTGTTATTGGTTTATGTTTTTATGTTTGTTTGTTTTGTTTGTCTTTGGAAAATAATAAAATTTTTATAAAAAAGAAAAAAGAAATGTGACTTTCAGGTGGGTAAGGAGTTGCC